>JANJGK010002870.1:0-82500 GCA_039081455.1 Macrobrachium rosenbergii | reverse complement strand
GTTTTTACCCGTCGTGAGCGGGGAAAGTATACTAGCCTCGACAATGACCCACCTCCGCCATGACAGTTCATTGGTACGTTTGGAACACGCAGCTCTTGTTATGAAATTTTTATCACACCGTGATTTATATACAATCATGAAGCTACAAATGTCGCTTAATATCGAAATTCACGCTACTTCGGTATATCTCCGTTGGAGAATTGTCGCCGAAGGGGAATTTATATAAGTGATAAATGAATTGGAATCGTGGCGACACGAACCCGCGACGAAAGCCTATTCAGCGACTCCAGTTGACGTAAAACATTGAGCCATCAAGAGAGGTATAATTCTCTTGCCGAGATGTCGTACTGTTTTTACCCGTCGTGAGCGGGGAAAGTGTACTAGCCTCGACAATGACCCACCTCCGCCATGACAGTTCATTGGTACGTTTGGAACACGCAGCTCTTGTTATGAAATTTTTATCACACCGTGATTTATATACAATCATGAAGCTACAAATGTCGCTTTATATCGAAATTCACGCTACTTCGGTATATCTCCGTTGGAGAATTGTCGCCGAAGGGGAATTTATATAAGTGATAAATGAACTGGAATCGTGGGGACACGAACCCGCGACGAAAGCCTATTCAGCGACTCCAGTTGACGTAAACCATTGAGCCATCAAGAGAGGTATAAATCTCTTGCCGAGATGTCATACTGTTTTTACCCGTCGTGAGCGGGGAAAGTGTACTAGCCTCGACAATGACCCGCCTCCGCCATGACAGTTCATTGGTACGTTTGGAACACGCAGCTCTTGTTATGAAATTTTTATCACACCGTGATTTATATACAATCATGAAGCTACAAATGTCGCTTAATATCGAAATTCACGCTACTTCGGTATATCTCCGTTGGAGAATTGTCGCCGAAGGGGAATTTATATAAGTGATAAATGAATTGGAATCGTGGGGACACGAACCCGCGACGAAAGCCTATTCAGCGACTCCAGTTGACGTAAACCATTGAGCCATCAAGAGAGGTATAAATGACCCACCTCCGCCATGACAGTTCATTGGTACGTTTGGAACACGCAGCTCTTGTTATGAAATTTTTATCACACCGTGATTTATATACAATCATGAAGCTACAAATGTCGCTTAATATCGAAATTCACGCTACTTCGGTATTTCTCCGTTGGAGAATTGTCGCCGAAGGGGAATTTATATAAGTGATAAATGAATTGGAATCGTGGGGACACGAACCCGCGACTAAAGCCTATTCAGCGATTCCAGTTGACGTAAACCATTGAGCCATCAAGAGAGGTATAAATCTCTTGCCGAGATGTCGTACTGTTTTTACCCGTCGTGAGCGGGGAAAGTGTATATAAATCACGGTGTGATAAAAATTTCATAACAAGAGCTGCGTGTTCCAAACGTACCAATGAACTGTCATGGCGGAGGTGGGTCATTGTCGAGGCTAGTACACTTTCCCCGCTCACGACGGGTAAAAACAGTACGACATATCGGCAAGAGATTTATACCTCTCTTGATGGCTCAATGGTTTACGTCAACTGGAGTCGCTGAATAGGGTTTCGTCGCGGGTTCGTGTCCCCACGATTCCAATTCATTTATCACTTATATAAATTCCCCTTCGGCGACAATTGTCCAACGGAGATATACCGAAGTAGCGTGAATTTCGATATTAAGCGACATTTGTAGCTTCATGATTGTATATAAATCACGGTGTGATAAAAATTTCATATATATATATATATATATATATATATATATATATATATATATATATATATATATATATATATATATATATATATATATATATATATATATATATATATATATATATATATATATGTGTGTGTGTGTGTGTGTGTGTGTGTGTGTGTGTGTGTGTGTGTGTGTGTGTGTGTGCGTACTGTATATATGTATATACACTCAGTAAGCTACAGACGTCCTTTAATATCCAATTCGCTCTACCTCGGAAATAATATATTTTCATACATGTTACCGAAGGGGAATTTCTTAGTTGATAATAAGTTCATCGTCCCGTGGGCTCGAACCAGTGAAGGACAAGAACTCAGGACTACAGTGGACGCATTTAACCGACGCGGCCAGCAAGTGAGGTATAAGTGGATATCGTCTCCCTTATACAAATCGCCCGTCAAACTCAGGTGTTTGTATTTCGAGCACACGGGACGACAAACTTATTATCAACTAACAAATTCCCCTTCGGTAACATATATAAAAATATATTATTTCCGAGGTAGAGCGAATTGGATATTAAAGGACGTTTGTAGCTTACTGATTGTATATGAATCACGGTGATGTGATAAAAAGTCATAATGTGGGTGCATGCGACAAACGCACTACACGGTTAGCATGGCAGAGGTGGGTGGATATCGTCTCTAAATACAAACACCTGAGTTCAACGGGCGATTTGTATATGGGAGACGATATCCACTTATACCTCACTTGCTGGCCGCGTCGGTTAAATGCGTCCACTGTAGTCCTGAGTTCTTGTCCTTCGCTGGTTCGAGCCCACGGGACGACAAACTTATTATCAACTAAAAAATTCCCCTTCGGTAACATATATGAAAATATATTAATTCCGAGGTAGAGCGAATTGGATATTAAAGGACGCTTGTAGCTTACTGATTGTATATGAATCACGGTGATGTGATAAAAAGTCATAATGTGGCTGCATGCGACAAACGCACTACCTGGTTAGCATGGCAGAGGTGGGTGAATATCGTCTCTAAATACAAACATCTGAGATCGACGGGCGATTTGATATGGGAGACAATATCCACTTATACCTCACTTGCTGGCTGCGTGGGTTAAATGCATCCAATGTAGTCCTGAGTTCTTGTCCTTCACTGGTTCGAGCCCACGGGACGACGAACTTATTATCAACTAAAAAATTCCCCTTTGGTAACATATATGAAAATATATTATTTCCGAGGTAGAGCCAATTGGATATTAAAGGACGTTTGTAGCTTACTGATTGTATATAAATCACGGTGATGTGATAAAAAGTCATAATGTGGCGGCAGCGACAAACGCACTACACAGTAGCATGGCAGAGGTGGGTGGATATCGTCTCTAAATACAAACACCTGAGTTCGACGGGCGATTTGTATATGGGAGACGATATCCACTTATACCTCACTTGCTGGCTGCGTGGGTTAAATGCATCCACTGTAGTCCTGAGTTCTTGTCCTTCGCTGGTTCGAGCCCACGGGACGACGAACTTATTATCAACTAGAAAATTCCCCTTCGGAAACATATATGAAAATATATTATTTCCGAGGTAGAGCGAACTGGATATTAAAGGACGTTTGTAGCTTACTGATTGTATATAAATCACGGTGATGTGATAAAAAGTCATAATGTGGCTGCGTGCGAGAGACGCACTACACGGTTAGCATGGCAGAGGTGGGTGGATATCGTCTCTAAATACAAACACCTGAGTTCGATGTGCGATTTGTATGTGGGAGACGATATCCACTTATACCTCACTTGCTGGCCGCGTGGGTTAAATGTGTTCACTGTAGTCCTGCGTTATTGTCCTTCACTGGTTCGAGCCCACGGGACGACGAACTTATTATCAACTAGAAAATTTCCCTTCGGTAACATATATGAAAATATATTATTTCCGAGGTAGAGCGAATTGGATATTAAAGGACGTTTGTAGCTTACTGATTGTATATGAACCACGGTGATGTGATAAAAAGTCATAATGTGGCTGCGTGCGACAAACGCACTACACGGTTAGCATGGCAGAGGTGGGTGAATATCGTCTCTAAATACAAACACCTGAGTTCGACGGGCGATTTGTATATGGGAGACAATATCCACTTATACCCCACTTGGTGGCCGTGTTGGTTAAATGCGTCCACTGTAGTCCTGAGTTCTTGTCCTTCGCTGGTCCGAACCCACGGGACGACGAACTTATTATCAACTAAAAAATTCCCCTTAGGTAACAAATATGAAAATATATTATTTCCGAGGTAGAGCGAATTGGATATTAAAGGACGTTTGTAGCTTACTGATTGTATATGAATCACGGTGATGTGATAAAAAATCATAATGTGGCTGCGTGCGACAAACGCACTACACGGCTATCATGGCAGAGGTGGGTGGATATCGTCTCTAAAAACAAACACCTGAGTTCGGCGGGCGATTTGTACATGGGAGATGATATCCACTTATACCTCACTTGCTGGCCGCGTCGGTTAAATGCGTCCACTGTAGTCCTGAGTTCTTGTCCTTCGCTGGTTCGAGCCCACGGACGACGAACTTATTATCGACTAAAAAATTCCCCTTAGGTAACATACATGAAAATATATTACTTCCGAGGTAGAGCGAATTGGATATTAAAGGACGTTTGTAGCTTACTGATTGTATATAAATCACGGTGATGTTATAAAAAGTCATAATGTGGCTGCGTGCGACAGACGCACTACACGGTTAGCATGGCAGAGGTGAGTGGATATCGTCTCTAAATACAAACACCTGAGTTAGACGGGCGATTTGTATATGGGAGACGATATCCACTTATACTTCACTTGCTGGCCGCGTGGATTAAATGCGTCCACTGTAGTCCTGAGTTCTTGTCCTTCGCTGGTTCGAGCCCACGATACGACGAACTTATTATCAACTAAAAAATTCCCCTTCGGCAACATATATGAAATTATATGAATTTCCGAGGTAGAGCGAATCGGATATTAAAGGACATTTGTAGCTTACTGATTGTATATGAATCACAGTGATGTGATAAAAAGTCATGTATACACACACACACACACACACACACACACACACACACACACACACACACACACACATATATATATATATATATATATATATATATATATATATATATATATATATATATATATATATATATATATATATATATATATATATATATATATATTTATACACACACACACACGCACACACGCACACACACACACACACACCCAATCGTCACCTGCTTACCATAAATAAGAGCATATCCAAGAAAATTTATATTAATTGAAAACCCAGAAGAATTTATGCCTTAACACTAATCATTATTAGATTCATTGATAACTCTCGTAGTCTTTGCAATTCCTTAATTTTTTTTATGAAATTTATTTTTGGCAAATCCACCGGTACTGTTAAATCCACTGTTCTTTTCTTTATTTAATCTATCATTAAAGGACGTATCATATTTCTTTATTGTGTTAGCACTGGTTTTTCCTTCTGCCGATGCTAAGTTCATCCTTGTCTCTACCGTAATTTCGGAGAAAGAAATGTAAACTACGCTTTCGAATGTTCTGAAAACTATTTCGACGGTCACTGTAATAATCCTTAGTACAACCATTTGTTTATAACTGAAAAAAAGAAAACAAGGAAGAATGATATTCTATTTTCCCCTGGAACGTACTTGGTATACAAATTACATTGCAAGCTCACATTTTAAAAACGTCGTTCTCGTCGGAAAATTTTCTCTATTTAAATTTCCAAAAACAAGGGTAATGAGACCAAACAGCTCAACTTCATTTAATTTATTATTTATCCTACACGGGCAACTTAATTTTAAAGGAGGGTGCTCCAATGAAACTCGAGTCTCGAATTTGTTTTCTTAGAAGTCGTGTTATTTTCACTGCTACTCACTCACCGAGATAAAGGCCTCACATTCTTAAATCTTGGTTTAATAATGGTAGGCCGGGAGCCATGAAACTTTAACGTTGCTTAAGTTTGATATATTGATATTCCTTATGATGTTTAGAAACAATCTAAAATTATTAGTAGCACTGTGTAAATTTATATCACAGACTTGCGTGCGTTTCATTAATTTTCTGGATTAAATATGATCCATTGAAACATCATTTTATGATCGGGAAATATTAGTTTCATATATGTAAATGAAAAAGGGTAAATAGGTGACTAAAACAGATAGATCATGAACGAGATAAATCATAATATACTAAATCATGACACAAACAAAAACCTTAGAGACCCATGTATGTGCATATCTCACAATTATGGGGTCAATGACAGGAAACAATAGAATACCGTAAAACTAAGATGAGAGAGAATTATCGAAAGAAGTTAAATTGGAAACAGCCCCTTTCCCAGAAGACTGAGGGTCCTGTTATCTATGAGACCTGATGTTTGATCTAGTAGTCTGAATGCAGCTTAAGAGGGAATGTTTAGATTTTAATTGAACTCCGTAAAAAGTTACACAGCAGAATGCAGCTGTTTGAACTGGAGGGAATTATTATTATTATTATTATTATTATTATTATTATTATTATTATTATTATTATTATTATTATTATTATTATTATTACTTGGAGGAATACTCAAAAGATGGAACAAATAAAAATAAATAAATTTGTTGTTCACTGTTGCAGTTTATATATATATATATATATATATATATATATATATATATATATAGATATATATATATATATATATATATATATATATATATATATATATATATATATATATATATATATATATATATATATATATATAAATATATATATATATATATATATATATATATATATATATATATATATATATATATATATATATATATATATATATATATATATATATATATATATATATATATATATATATATATATATATATATATATATATATATATATATATATATATATATATATATATACACTGCCTATGAAGATAAAAGGTCCATAAACACTATTTGAACGTTGCAGCCATATACTTCGAGCACTTCCTTCTGAGCCTCTGTTCACTGGTAAAATATGGACATGATATGTTACATGAATGTATATATACAAAGCATATGTAGGTGTGGCAATACGTCGCTGTTGGTATGCAGATGACCTGACCCAGGAAGGATGGAAATGAAGCTATTTCTCGGCGTTTTGGGCCTCATTAACTCCCGTCTGGCGACGAGTCCGGTGGTCGTGTTTTCTGGAACACCTGCTTGAGAAGAGGCCTGGGGATTAATAAATCGTCGATGTCATCCGATTTGATTTACCCGCAGGATGAAATTATCATCAGGGCATTGGTGTTTTTTTTTTTTTTATCCGTAAGGAGACGCGCTGGCTATTTAAAACATACAAACATTTTATCGTTGACGACTAATATTCATCCAATGAATCTATTGAATTATCACAAAAGTGTTTAGTTCTTTCTGTATATTGAAATCCAGCGCATGCGTGGAATTCGATGTCAGTTGATTTTGGATTTTTTGTTCTGCTATTGCTGGATGTTTCACACTGAATACTTCCATTTGATGTATTCTGTGCATACTTACCGTCATCATAAATATTTTAGAAAAATGGTCTATTTATTATAATTGTTACACATGCAAATAATAAATATTTTTCCATGTGTGGTTACTGTGAATCATTCAACGCATTAATTTTGCTGCTATAAATCATCAAGAGAGTCTAATAATTAATTCAGGCCATTCACACAATTGATCACAATTAAAGCTGTTGTGATTAAAAGGTTCTCTTTCTCTGTTAATTGCTAAGATAAACCAAGAGTTTTTGACTTGTCAGAAACTATACTTGTTTTCCATTATTGTTTGATAAATTTCCACATGATTCAATTCCTTAATTGTTACAGAGAGAGAGAGAGAGAGAGAGAGAGAGAGAGAGAGAGAGAGAGAGAGAGAGAGAGAGAGAGAGAGAGAGAGCAGTTTCAGAATTGAAATATGTCTCCTCCTGCGCCAGATACTCCAGCTCTAATGCCGTCTCTCAGTGGAAATTTGATTGTACTGTACTTGACAGGAACTCGAATTTTAACTAACATTTATGAAAGACCAAGGACCACTTGTTGACCGAGGATTTTTGTAATTTGGTCGAGATTCGTATTTTGAAATATACTTTCTTTATCAGAACTTAGCCGGTGAATTCATGTTAAAACAGCCAACTTACTACACATGCAAGGTATACAGTATGTACTTCCTCTTACCTTGTACTGTAAGGACAATTAATGAAAACGAGTAGAGGCTTGGGGGTGTCTGTGGCAGGGTAGGTAGGTAGGAAGGTATGACGGAACTCTTGAGCTAACTCTCCTCTTTGAATATGAAGTATTTTTGTTGAATATACACGGAGCACATAATGTTTAAATCGTTAAAAGGAAGAGCTTGCATAGTATATGGAGTGCAAGAAGTAATAAGGTAAAAAGGTGAAGTACGCGGGGTAGTAGATCTGTCAACGTATGTGAAAGGTTTGATCAGAGTATTATCAGGTGGTGGTCGGATGTGCTAGAAAAGAGGAGGATAGGAAGACATAGAAAGCAACGAATAAATGTTTGACGGAATTAATGGAAATTGAGAGCTACATGGCCAGGATATTTGAGTATTCATACATTATAAAAATGAATAGTGCCTTGACTTCATGGGTTTTGACCCACTGCTGATAAGACTTCAGCAGTGTATGAATGTGGCGGTGATGTTTGTAGTTTTTTTTATTATTATTATTTCTCCTCCTTTGTCACAGAAATTGGCTTCCCAAATTTCTGATCAAGCCACACTAGCTTGCGATTTGTGTTGAGCCAAGAAGTATATGGTGTGCCTTGTAGTCATCTGTTTAGTGCTGCAATCCGGCGGAAAAGAGGCACATGGTTAGCAACATCAATCAACAAAAGCTTAGGGAGAATCAGAAGGATTATAACTTATGAAGTCGTCCTTCAAAGTTAACAATATGTAGTGGTTTTCACTTATCTCAGGGCAGCCATGAACTTCCAAATCCTACCTTTTGTACTCGTTTTCAAGTAAAGTGCTAAGTGGTAATCTTAATGCAGATTTCTGCGTCCACGGTAGTGCCAGTCCGCATGAATAGGACGTTGAGGAAGGGAGTTTCCATTTGTAACTGAACTCGCTGGTCTAATAGAGGATGCTGCATTGTTTGAATGTCTACTGGAGTTGATTGGTATTCCGTTTCCCATCCACCTTGATTATAGTGAAATCAATCAACATTGGCAGGCATTCGGGGAATTCAGCATCCTCCGTTGCGCATTGCATTTAGCGCTGGACTGTGATTTCCCCTCTTCGGTGTCCTAGTAACACAATGTAGTACTAGCCTGGTAACAAAAGTCTAACAAAGATTGCCATCAATGCATGAGTGCATCTCCCTTAGTCATATGATCACATGACTAAAAGTCATTTCTCCCATGGCACACTGCCCTTAATTAACTTATCAAGGGTACCAAAGAGCTTAGTAATAATAATTATTCCAATAAAAAGACATTAATAAAAAAAAAAACGAGGAGACCCGTGAACGGTGATAAAACCCTTTCACGCCCCCAACGAGATATGACACTACCAATTATGCTCTGTTATTGATTGTACTACATTTAAGTAATAAGAATTTTCAGGAGAAACAAGCCCTAGAAGACATTTTCACTAGACAAAGCCGACTTTCCAAACCTGGACCCAACCTTTAAGCTTGTAATTTATTAAAATTGCCAGAACATGTGGTGCTACTGATTTTCATACCCTGTCTGTGATGGCTCAGCAATTACAATGGCGTAACCCCAGTGTAATTTTCAAAAAAGTTATCATTCCATGACGAAGGAGGTTTCATTAAAAAGGCTCCATGAGGACGTTCATAATGTTATTGCAACCAAGTAGAACCTCAAATATGCCCCAAAAATCACAGATAGTGCCACTGATCACCGCTCCCTCGCATTTTCAAAGCTCTGACTATCCTGAAGCTCAGTACCTTCTTCCCAGTAGGAAAGTAGTGTCGTCAATGCACCTAGTGCGGTGCACCGTAGTGATTACTTACGGTTCTTTGCAGCGTGACTTCGGCCCCTAGTTGCGACCTCTTTTGTTTCTTTTACTCTACCTCCTTTCATATTTTCTTTCTTCCATCTTACTGTCCACCCTCTCCTAACGGTTGATTCATAGTGCAACTGCGAGGTTTTCCTCCTGTTACACCTTCAAACCTTTTGCTGTCAATATCCGTTTCAGCGCTGAATGACTTCATTGGTCCCAGTGCTTGGCCTTTAGCCTAAACTCCATATCCAAGTCAATTCAGTTCAATCCTTCTAAATCCTCTTTCTTCTCCCTTCGTCAGAAATCGTAAAAAGAGTGTCATCGGAGAGGCCTATTATAGGATGTGCCAAGAATAAATCCCCTTGCCGCACGGAGCTCGACTGCCCACGTCCCAATTATCGCCAATCCTTTGAGCTCGGGAACAGCAATCAACCCAGATTGTCTCTCTTACTGTGCGAGTTGGGGCGGCAGTGGTGGGGTGGGGTACTGGTGTGGTGGCAGGGGTCGCCATTTGTCTGCGAAAAGCGAAATGGAGGTTGGAAGGAGGCCGATCATTTGTTTTTCGCTGGGTCGAAGCAATATATGAATGAGTATTAGTATCATAAGTTCTAATAAAAGTGACGGATGTGATCAGGCAACGCTTAGTTTAATCAGATTATTTTTGCGTTTGTTGTTTTTTCTTTATCACTTCGACCCTTCCCATTTGCGCAGTCTCTTTTCCTTTTTGTCAGTTAATGTTTATTTCAATTCGTTAACAGATTAAAACTCATCTCTACGTTACTGTGATTATTGATTGATAATGTTGCCATTAAATTGGTGAAAAACAAATACACACACACAGAATTTTATTCATATCTATAGGTGGAAAATAAATTAAATCGCTTACAGTATTCATCTTGATACATAAAATTAAGACTTTGCTACATCGTCGGAAAATGATCTATTTCACAAGAGCTTACAGCTGTTCAAAAAAGAAAAAAAAAACACAAACTGCCATCTCTTCACTGTATCATATCCAGGTGCTAGAAACATCTTCTTTTTGGCCCAAACTTCTTGAGAAATATCGGGAATCTTTAATATAAAAGAAAGTATTAACGATAATTTACTGTCTAATAAACAGAAAGTTTAGCTGCAAGGAATTCCGATATAATAAAAAACTGGATATTTACACGACGCTGAGTAAATTGAAAAGATTTGAAAACTTCTTGAAGTTGAGCGTCAGCTTAACAGATTACAAATTAGAGAATATGTGAAATTTAAAAAAAAATCTCATTTAGATTTTGCTCAAACGTAAAGAATACTCGTCCAGACGGCGAAATATATTTATAGGCTAAACATAGTGCTTTATAAATCTCATTCCTTGATCGATTTTACATAAATTTCAGCCATGCTAAAGGCTACCGAATTTTCTGTTAAATGAGACTGAACAGGTTTTTGTGGCTATTAGATAAAATATTACAAATATGAAAACGTATAAAACAGATAAGAAAACCCCAGAGAGAGTATGAACATCCGAAAAATTGTTTACGAAATCTTCCGTAAATTCACACAAACAACGACTAGGCAGATAAAAAAATCAATAAAAGACAAGTAAAAAATGCGCCGAAGAAACTTCGGCGCAATCGAGTTTTCTGTACAGCATATAATGCTGCATGAACATCTCAACCACGGCCCTTGAAACTCTCAGCCGCGGCCCATGAAACTTTGAGCCACGACCCGGTGATGGCCTGTGTTGTTGGCACCTATAGCGGTGCTAGGCGCAAGGTCATGGCTAACTTTACCCTTAACTAAAATAAAAACTACTAAGGCTAGAGGTCTGCAATTTGGTATGTTTGATGATTAGAGGGTGGGTGATCAACATATCAATTTGCAGCCTTCTAGCCTCGGTAGTTTTTCGGATTTGAGAGCGGACAGAAAAAGTGCGGACGGACATACAAATAGCCATCTCAATAGTTTTCTTCTACAGAAAACTAATACTAGGACACCAGGTTGGAGTTTAATGTTAAATTTAACGTTAATGTACATTGATCCACAGCATACCAGTAGAACACGTATATACAGTCACTTGACATTTTGCTTCTTGAATGCATCATATACTGAGTCTGGAGTGGAACCACTGCTCAGTGAAAGTAGTTTTGATCCCTAAAGTCTTCCATTACCTTTTTTTCACTTTTTCTCTCTAACGTAGGCTTTCGTTTATGGAACAAACTGAATTTGAGAATCACCACACATATCCCGAGGATAGCAAGGTAAAAGTGGGTATATCATGTTATTGCGTGTGTCTGTGCGCACGCGTATGTGTGAGAGATATGTGAATTTGAATGTCTTCTGATATCTAAATATTACATTTGAATAAAAATACCACTAAAGGAGTATTTCTTGCCGAAGTATCCAATAAGGTACACAAAGCGCGGGCCGGGGAGGTTTGCAATTTTTTTTTTATTCACGTGCAAAAAAAAAAAAAACATTAATTCACACAATAGACGGGTTTTGAGCAAGTTTCCTGCGGACTGTTGGCTGGAGTCCTTGAAAACATATTGTTCGAAGCTCTCGGTTTTCTATCTTTCTTTCAGTCTGTTTAGAGTCTAGTGGAGACGCGAACCCATACCACTCAGATGTCGCTGGTTCGCGTCTCCCCCAGGGCGATGAAAAACTACTGGCCCTGCATCATGATCAGTTACTACTGCAGTGTGGGTTCTGTTGTGGGAAGTTGAAACCAACATTCTTTGGAAGATTGAATTTGAAGTCAATGGCCCCTGTGTGCTTATTCCATGTGAACAAGTTTCATCTACTGAAATAATAATAATAATAATAATAATAATAATAATAATAATAATAATAATAATAATAATAATAATAATAATAATAATAATAATAATAATAATAAATAGATAGATAGGCGCCCATCGGCCTCATCTTGTTCCTGAAAATTCTTCTTGCCCTGGACCACGAATGAGAACTATTTGCCGTAATGCAACTACCATTGTCCACTTAAACAAAACATTTTTTATTCATAATTAGAAAAACGAATAAACTTCCGCTACGGTATCTTGTGTAACGAAATTTTTCATACGTATTTCAGTAACTTATATAGAAAATGTTTACCTTCTAGCTTCGTCGAATTTAGGGTTTTATTTAATGTTATATTGCAAATTATTCTCTCAAACTGGAAGTAAACTTGTGCACCCCCCGTTAGCCTGTCTTCACTGGCTAACTTCTACTGATATTTTCTGATTAGAATGTTTATTTGTTTTTATCATTATGAGAAAAATGAAGTGGTTTTTTTCCGTTGCCGTTTCCTTCGACGCCGCTGATTATTCTTTTTTTTTTTTTTTAATGAAAATCGCTCTCGTTTTAGCAACACCAGTTATCCCCAAAAAGCGTCATTGAAGAACGTAACATTTATGGGCTGTCTTAAGAACATTTCCACTTCAGGCACCCCAAATTTAAGCTCTTTGCCTCTCCCCTTAGGAAGTTGCTATAGTATTTCAAAGTTAATACATTCATGTATCTGACTGAATATTTTCAAATTTTTTTACTCGTTTTAAATCGGGGACTATTTTGACTGATAACTGCGTGGGCAAGACAACAAAGAGAACGCTGTTATTGCTGGATTTATGTTTCAGTTGCAAGTTCAGGCTCAAGTGTAAACCTGAGACTGTCATGACACGCGTATATGCATGTTTTGAAATGCATACAAGGGCTCTCAGTTCAATTGTAGCCTTTAAACAGGTTAAATTTATTTATCATCTGGATAAACAATGTTACATGTTTAAAATTTTCGTTAGCTGTACTGTACTTCCGGTTGTAACAGATAATTTTTCAATTATTTCTAGACGCTGAAAATATATAAAAAAAACTGTTGAAAGTAGTGAGGGGAATTAAATAAATGAAAGGAAAGGACTGGAGATTTGTGTAAATATTGGTTGTTACTAATAACAACATTATCTTCATTTGATATACTTAATTATGATATAATGATCAAACCTTTATCTAATAGGACAGAAGCTTAAAGTGATCGTAAGAAGAACAACTGGCCCTAGCTCACTTTTCCCACTCTAACTTTACTTTATGGTTCTCTTGCCCTCCCTGAATACTTGCTGGTGTCTCCCACAAGTTTAATTTTGAACCGTTGGCAGTTTCATTGCGCTGAAGCTCATTCCCGAGCAAAAATGTTCACAGTCTGCATTTCTCTCGATAAATGCAATTATTTTTCAATATTAGTTATTTTGTCTTTCCATCTGCTTACCATGCGTGGGTTATTATATTCAATGTTATTATTTTATTTTATGCTAATTGCTGCCATGCCAACGTGAGCTGCAGCATAGAGTCCCTCGACATGACTGAAATATTCTCATGTAAAGTAACACCCGCCCCCCCTCCCACCGTCTCTCTCTCTCTCTCTCTCTCTCTCTCTCTCTCTCTCTCTCTCTCTCTCTCTCTCTCTCTCTCCCTGAATAGCAATGCAGGCAGCCACAACTCCAGCAGATAAGATTTTTTCAAAACCGTGGAAATATCTTATATAGAGTTGCGGGTGAGAAAAATTACAATTCAGAATCGCGTTCTTCTCTTGCAGTTTCTCTCACTAAACATGATTTTAGTCGCTTGAAGTTTTGGAATTATGACTCCTACAAATCTCGAGTGAAATGAAAAGTGAGAAATTATGGCTGCGAATTAATATTATCCAATAAGTTCTGTCCTCTTCATTGACTGAAATAATCATCAGGCCTTTAGCATTTCAAAAGATAGTAATGAGAAATTGATTATACTGTAATAAGATTATTATGGTGCTTTAAGTAAGCTTAGATTTCAACACTGCAAAGGACAATGAATATGTAATTTTACCACAGAATGAGATGTTGATATCTTTGAGCTTAAATGAATCATTTTGTTTTAGTCTCTTACTTAATTTACCGTTGTTGGGAAAACGTATCGTTTATTGATCGTATACAAGGCTTTATCTTCATCGCAGTGAGTATTATAAAAATAAGGAACTTAAGTGTCCGTGTATTTTCTTCTTTTACGAAGTTTTGCCTTAATTCCTAACTTGGATTATCAGTAAATCCTCAAGCCTTGCATTTATCAGGGCCTTATGAGCTTCCGTAAAGTAGCTGACCTGAGATGATATATTAAAGAATGCTGATTCTAAGGATGATACTGGTTGAATACCTATTCTGGAAACACTTGTTTTTTGTTCAGACAGTTTTATCACCATAAGGGCGATGCCATGTTTTCTCTGAGAATGTTGCTGTAGAATTGGCTCTCTGTATACAACAAGAAAGAACGGACTCTGTCATAATATCAGATTGCAGCGAACCTTTTTGTTATAGCTTGCATTGAGCAAAGCGTTGAAGTTAATTCATTTATGGACATTGGAACTGATAATATGCTTGTGCTGATGTGCTCCTTAACACATATTTTGATCGCCATCTGAGATTTATGACAAACAAAATGATAAGAGTGCTACCCAACAGTTGGATAACAGTTAGACATCGATCAACAAATAGCCATATGTCAGAGGGGGAAAGGAGAGAGTTTACCGCAGTCCCTTCCCTTTTCTCTCAGTAGATTGCACATCCAGTTTCCTCCCAGTGTCAGGGGAGGCGGGTGACATTGTTAAGAGAAATGACGATTTTGATAGAGTATGAAACTCTTGAACTTTGGCCTCCCTTCGGGGAACCGCGGCCGATTTAGTTGTCCTGGTGGTCGGAAATCTGTCGAAAAGACGAGGAAATGGAAGTCAGTTTTCCTCGTTTTTACTTTTTATTGGTGGTGGGGGGGGGGGGGGCGGCTTACATTTATGTTTAAGAACTCTTATTATTATTATTATTATTATTATTATTATTATTATTATTATTATTATTAAGATACTTTAACCCAGACCGCTGAGCTGACTATCAGCTCTCATAGGGCTGGCCGTTAAGACACTAACTGGAGAGGTAATAAAACAGATAATAAACCTGAATTTTTTCGTATCATATATATTTTTGACACTGTATTTTTTTTATTTTTAGGTATTAAGATAAACTTTTAATTGACACGTTAGTTCTTTTCTTGCGTTTCGTTCTTTGTATATTTTTTTATGAAATTCCTCTCCAGGGGATTAAAGAAATCTTTTCGGGTTTTTTAATGGCTTCCAGGAGAATGCCATTCTTTTTTGTACAAATTATGTTCAATCGAATCAAATAGAAAGTTCATGGAAAATCAAAGAGAATAAAAAAACATTGTTTGATTTGCACTTTCGTTCATAAACCTACCATAAGCGATTGAAGGTGGTGATGTGCAGGGAGTGATGAAAACTTCTGATCGTTTTAGTGAGTCAGAATCCTTGAAATAATTTGCTTGTCCATCGCGATATATAAAGGCGGCTCGTGGTAAAAAAAAAAAAAAATTATTTACCATATTGTTTACTGACCATTTACTTCGAAGGGACACATACCCTAAAGGTCATCATAGAAGTAAAGTATTCACTAGCATAAAAACCTCATCACATTTCCTTTATCCCAGATTGTGGAGTCGGGAAGAGAAGGAAAAAGACCCAAGAGATCCTAAGACATTAACTTATTATGATAAAGAATTCCCGGGACGTCTTAATCACCGCCTTTACTTTGGGGAATAGATGAAGCCAGGCCTCCTGTATGGAGCTTAAAGGTGAACGGCTGGTATTGTATATGAGAAAACACTGACTACTTTCCTTAATGAAACAGTACTGCATAAACAATATACATCAACTGAAGTGACGCTGACGATGACAAGTAAAAATATTGAAAGTAAAGTTACTAGTCTATAGACTTCAATAGTCATTACAAATAGGCTTTGTAATTACTTTGTAAACAGACACACACACACACGAACACGCACACACGCATATATATATATATATATATATATATATATATATATATATATATATATATATATATATATATATATATATATATATATATATATATTCTGATTTCAAAAATACACCCTACGACCTACATTGCTTCATCGATGGTCTGTATGTATGTCTGTATGTATGCATACTGTATATACATACATACATGCATACTTACATTCATGCCATCGATGAAGCAATGTAGGGCGCAAGGTGTGTTTTTAAAATCAGAATGCATGTATTAATGGATTATTGAGCCAGGTGTGGATGTAAAACGCTGGCTGAAGGTGTTAAATTAGCCGGTTGTTTAGTGTATACGGCAAGGGAAGGAGTTAAATTGTGGGGAATGCGGAAATATGTAGAGACAATGAATATTTAGTGTAGGCGTAAAAACAGATGGTTGTGTATTAAGCAGTGGACTGGTATTGGGAAACAAACAGTTCAACTCGGAAATGTCAGATTATCAGAAGTGAGGAAAAAAAGTTAAGTATACCTTAGTTTTACCAGACCACTGAGCTGATTAACAGCTCTCCTAGGGAGGAAGACAGAGAAACTTCTGGATAGATGGTGTCAAAGATATATCGGACAACAAAGGCCTCACCATTCGGGAAGCGAGAGAGGTACATGCAAGAGATAACTAACTATATATAGGTCAATGTGTTAAGGGCGTTGGCCATTCCGCTGATGACGCTTCGTGGCGGGTGCAGGAAGCACCAAGTTGTGGAAGCTTTCAAAAACCTGTCAATCATTCATCGTCTCTCTCGGTTTAACGAGGCATTGTGTCATTAACACCTACTGCGGAAGTCTTCCATTTATTTGTTGACCTAAACGTGTTTTCTGTGTGTGTGTGTTTGAGTGTGCTTGTAGTCGTTTTAATATTCAGAATAATCAAATTCGTCCCTTATGGAATAAGATATCCAATATAGACACCAATCCCATAAAACAATTATACACAAAAACGAGATGATTCTGTTTCCCCAATTTGGCGACACGCAATAGCCATTCGCTGCGCTATCTGTTCTCTCCTGCTCTGTTCCATGATTATTATATTTGAGTAAACGAAAAGAGACCGTGGTTACGGGAGCACGTTTCTAAGAAATATCGAAGCTTAATTAAAACCGTTCAGGCAACCTAGAAAGAAAATAAAGACGAGAAACGGGGATTTATCTCTCAGACAAGCTTTGGGATCACAAGGAAGGATCACTTCTCTTTGTGATTCGGACAACTCAGCATGGCATCTCTCTCTCTCTCTCTCTCTCTCTCTCTCTCTCTCTCTCTCTCTCTCTCTCTCTCTCTCTCTTGCTCCATGGAACTATGTATAAATAAGTTAACGAGGTTATGAGTGCACAGTAATTTCGGTATATACGTGAATATTGTCGTGCAAGGTTTCTGTTACTCAAACTGTTTCCTCACTGAGACATTACACTTTACATCCAATCATTATTTATAGAAACAATAGCATTATCGAAATTGATATTTACTGATAGCTGTATTCATGAGTCACTAAAAGATGTTTATTGTTACTCGTGATATAACTATCCGGATGTGAAGTCTGTTGTTATTGCAGCAACTTCATCCAGAGGAATGCTGAAACCTACAGCTTTCCCAATATTTTCTCTCGATTGAATGACATAATGTTTATTTTTGTAGATAATATAAGTGTCGTAGAGAGAACGTAGCTTATTTACGCATGTTTTTATGTTGTTTTTTTTTTTTTCTCTCCCTAAATGCTCTAATTTCATATTTTTATTTTTAGGCAGTATTCCCTGATTGCGTTGTATTAATTTTCACTTCTCTGTATTGATATTTTACTTTCTATGTCTAATACGTTCAAGTTATATAAATTATAGAGTAATTTAACCGATGATATACAATAGCTTTCTTTCATATGTATGACTAACAATAACTAGCTCCTTATCCAAATAGGCCACAGCCTGCCTAACTGCCCCTAACTGTGCCATCACAACTTTTTAAAGATTATTATGAGATTTATGATTAAATCACGGTTTAAAATACTATAGCAGGTTGAAGGATTTATTGTTATATCCGAGAATTTTCTGAGAACATGCGCCATATAAAAAGTTGCTAGCATGTGGTTAAGCTCACAAGTATGATTGACTTGAAAGTGAAATATTGTTTTAGCACTCAAGATCAATAATTCGTTAGGAATAGCTTATACTTCAAAATGAAAATATATTCTCATTTTGACGGCTGAACAATTCATTGCTCTCTCGCTTATAACTGGGCAAAGGAACAGTCTGTTGCTCGCTATCTAGTGAAGCCACCCAAGTCGTAATTTATTTTCACAGCTTGGAATATATCAAGTAATTCACTTTACTTCCGCAAGTGGGTGCTCCTCCACCCTTGTGCACATCCTTTTGTCTATCCAGAAATTTTTCTGTTGGTAACCTCAAGGTCTAGAGAATACTTGGGTAACCTATCCTGTTGCATAGTTTCCCGTGACTTGATAGCGCAGTGTTAATATTTTGCTTCGGGATTACGACTGTGGCTCTCAACTGGATAGAATTTAATTATTTTGCCTACACTTAGTCATCCCTTTGTATTGCTCAAAAGTCTTTGACGTAATGGCCCTCGGATCCTTTAATGCCTCCTATAACTGTTTTGACAGCTGCTGGAAACCTAGCTGGTAAGTGACATATCTCTTCTCTTTAATGGGTGTCTTTTTGGTTTACTGGAGAAGTATTATCTCTCTCTCCCTCAGGTTACACCTGCAACCAGTATTGTATTTTTATTTTGATCATAGAAATTTGGTACGCTGACACTTCTTGTGATTGTTTTTTTTATTTTCATTTAGTTCATCTTTGGATAGAAGTTGCTGGTGCCGTACATTCACTGTGATAATCGAATGATATTTAAAAAATATATATTATATCAGTTTATATTCATACTCATCTTGGAAAATTTTTGCGTAATTTTTCTTCTTGAATTCTTTAGTTATCATATTTTCAAAGGTCATGCACTTTATTGAGATTGTTTATCAAACAAAATGTGTTCACTAAATAAGAGCAAGTCTATTATAGCTTCTCTTATTAACTGTTGTGCTGAAATCCGGTTTTAATTTTAAAAGTTTTTAAAACAATTACTTCATTTTATAAAAAAAAAAGACAGAGACAAATTGTTTCTGAATGGGTAAAAAAAACTTTTACAATGCCATGATTTTAATCAATACATAATAAATTTACCCATTTTAACCGCTTATTGAATGTGAAGATGAAATAAGCCGATGCTTGCTTATGACAAAGGCTAAATCATATCTGAGGGCAATCATTCTTTTACGAGAGTTAATTTTTTAAAATTTAATCCTATTCCACAAAAATAATTGCAGTCTAATTTCCATCCATCCATCTTTTATTAGATTTAAATTGTTTGTCTTTATCTTGCGAAATTTTTTAATTCTTGAAAGTATGCTCTGTTTACTTATGCATGTACAGTATATATGTTCCGAATATATATAGGAAGCCTTACTGCCTTATACGTATTCCCGAAGATGACTAGTAAATTATCGTTTTATATTCAAAAACTTCAGCCACAACTCTGTCATGATCAGTCTTCCTTTCCGTTTTCCATGATCTACTGATATTCTAGCCGCTCTCGCTTTCTAGTTATCATGCTAATTTATCTATAGTGCAATTTTTCTTTTCGCTTTTCTCTTGGATTTTGTGTTTGGTTTTTAGTTACTGGAATAATCTGCATTTATCGTCATTCACTCTCAAATTTCAACTCTAACCCTTATCAACAAATTTCTCTCTGGCATCGCATCAAATTATGATCTTCCTATTTACTCTGAGGCTTCAAAGCCAGGACTGGGTCATCTCTGTCTCTCTGTGATTCTCTCGTGTTTAGTCTGCGAGATCGAACGGCCTGTTTAGCGAGGTCTCGGTAATCACAGGACCCACTCAGTAGAGGCCGCTGGGCCGGCCTTCATTGACATCTTGTGTGTTTAGGAGATGGACGACTTTAGGCGATGGATTGGTTCGTCCTATTTAAAAAAAAAAATCCAGTAGATGACTTATAAATACAAACTGAATATAGTTTTCGAGCATCTGCACACCAAATAAGATTAGTTATGGCGTTAACGTTAAATTCGCTCTTTAATGAAATGTATGGTGTGACTCAGGATGCAAAAAGTTGGCGGGTTTTTCATGTTCGCTTTACAGAATTTTCACATTCAGGAAATAAAAGGGTTTTCTGTAACATAATCATTTCCTTTGAACTGTTATGATAAAATTACGTACAGAACATGTATTGAAGAACACTACTGACTAACAAACTAGTTACCTGATTACGGTACGAAGATACTTCAAGACCTGAAGCCAACAGTTTGACCAGGCAAAATATTTCTGTTTCATGCCTGACTAAAAGAAAAAGAAAAAAAAAAAATAGGTGGAAAATAAACTGTAAGCAACAAGAAAAGTAAAAAACTATATGAATGAAATAATATTAGAGAGGAGAAAATCCTATGACTGCTTATGTCCGCTATATAAATGTAATAACAGTTGACATGTCTGGCAATATAAGAGCATGTACCATCTTAATCTAGAGCAGCAACAGAGTGGTACAGTACTCGGCTGACGGTCGCTGGTCTCAAGGTCGCTCCCTGACTATTACTCAAACTTCGAACTAGCTATATATGTCTGTATTACCAACTGCTAAGGTCAGTAAAAGGAGGTAAGGGTAACAACCTTACCCGCAAAAGACTGAGGAAACCGAAGACTATATATACACTTTTGGTGCCACTCCCCGAAAAATGAAAAAGTGGGTAGTGCTAATATATATATATATATATATATATATATATATATATATATATATATATATGTATATATATATATATATATATATATATATATATATATATATATATATATATATATATATATACATACATACATACATACATACATACATACATACATACATACATATTTATATATATGTGTGTTTGTGTATCATATATATTATATATATAATATACGTAAAGAATAAAGTTCAGTAAGTATACTCGTACACGCATAGAAACTCGAAAGGGGTAATTACTAGAGACTTGACTTGTAAAGTTTCATTCCACAGCGTAAATAGTCTGGTAATTAATACTGGGCATTTTAGACAACAGTGTTAGGGTTGCTCTTATAAAAACAAAAAAAAGTGTTCTGCCTCCACATCAGCATGCTGCTTGTCAGTCAACATTGTTTAAGTATTCATAGAATTATAGGCTTGCTGGTGGACGCACAACTTTTTGGCAGGTCGTGAAATAATCTGGAAATATTATTTTCATTTTCTCCGTCTTTCTTTCATTTTTGTTTATCCTTAATTACACTGCAATTCGTTTATCGTCATCTATTTATCAATGTGCCTCCTAGTTGCTTGGTCTAATATCTTTCTTCGTATATTAGCAACTCAAAATATTTTTCTTCAAGTTTTCTTGTTAAGTTGGCAAAAACATTCCTCATCCCTGTCCCATAACTGGTAACACATGTAGTATATAACACGTACATTGCCATTGTTTATGCCTCACTACTTGGTTTGTAATCAGTTTGCTCTCCCAGTGGGTAATCGAACATCCAACATACACAACCCATCACTTGTTGAGAGATGCAATGCGATCTACGACGGATTTGCCGGATCAGTATTAAATCTGACGTATTTGTGGTAATGTTTGTAACATCAAAGTCTGTGCTTCTGGACCCGAAGTGAAATGGCATGCCAGCAATGATAAACGCTATGATGAAACCCTGGATAAACAAGACGTTCGTTTAAAGCATAAGCTGAACTTATATACTGTACAGTAGAGCTGGATTCAGAATCGTTCTTCATCCCGATGTGGAGATTGGTCGTGACTCTAATTTCTGGGGCGTTAAATGTTTAATTACCATGATGATTCAGAAAAATGTCGTTTTCGAAGAGAGAGAGAGAGAGAGAGAGAGAGAGAGAGAGAGAGAGAGAGAGAGAGAGAGAGAGAGAGAGAGAGAGAGCACTTCACGGTAACCAACACTAAACTCGAGTGTCACATAAATCGAAAGAGAGAGAGAGAGAGAGAGAGAGAGAGAGAGAGAGAGAGAGAGAGAGAGAGAGAGAGAGAGAGAGAGCACTTCACGGTAACCAACACTAAACTCGAGTGTCACATAAATCGAAAGAGAGAGAGAGAGAGAGAGAGAGAGAGAGAGAGAGAGAGAGAGAGAGAGAGAGAGAGAGAGGAGTGGGGTGGACAGTATTAAATTATGGAGCTCAGATGCCTTGAGTAAGTCAGTGATTATAACAATAAGATTAATATACAAAAATCAATTTCATAAGAAATTATCACAGATACATGTGGCGTTCATTTGGCACTTGCAAGTATTTCAGACCAAAGGTTTATCTACCTTGAACAGTAAAGATATTCAGTAACAATAAAACGAAAAACAACAAAAAGATCTCACAAAACCGGGACGAAAGTTTACCAGAACGCTCTTTGGAGATCTTCCAATATTCAATCGTACCATTTATACTCGAACACTGCTTCATGAAGCAATTTCCTTGCCCAATATTTCTTGATGTCTGTTTCATAATTTTGTTTAAATAGTACCTTTCAAAATTTGCACAAATAAAGTTAATAATAGTAGTTTCTTTTGAGAATTTCCAGTAAAATGAAAACTTTAATTATATAAATTTAAAGTAAGTCGTTTCTTATAGTGTATCAACTTTGTTAAAATCAACCGTAACAGAACACAAGGAATATAAAAAATAAACAAGGAATATAACAAAATGATAAACAAGCAGCGTGTTTTGTTAGATTTTTTCCCTGATTTCATATCTCCAATTATTAAGAGTCGAAGGCGATGGTATGAACCTAAAATATGCAAATCAGTTTAATCGGTTGTGTTCCAGAAGCGAAATATTTTGGAATCAAAAAGTCTTTTTCTAAACCAGTTATGAAGAGTAAAAGCATTTTTTTTTATTTATCATAAGAATAAGACTACGACTTATGAGTTCACGCGAAGGAAAAGACCAGTTCGAGTCCAGAAACTTTTTTTTTCCTCATTGATGTCAGGAAAACTCAATTTTGAAAGTTGGATGGAGGTGCAGTACTTATCCGAATCCTGATGCCAAACTTATAATCGTTGGCCTCCACCATTCAAATCGAAGTGAAACAAAACACAAGGTTTTGGGAGGACGTAGCATATTTCGTATCGTATTTCATTCGATATGTCTATTGGGGAGGCAACATTACAAATAAAGTATTACTTTATATAAACCGACAGCATGATCTTCCCAATGATCTCTATTTTCTTTTAATATATTTTTTTACTCATTAAAGCTGACATCAAAAGTGAGGATTGCAAGAGATTCTCATTAAAAGTTGCATATGAATATATTTCTATAAATTTAGTTACTCCTTTTTTGCTATCATTGTCTTGCTTTTACAAAATATAAGATAAATGGCAGTAAGAAAAGTGGTCTACCTGGTTTTTGTGTGTAGTTCTGTACGTGTGGTCGGAAATGTTATTCAACAGGCCATACATTCATAATTCATTGGAAATCCTTAGGTTGTTATAATCATGCCTCATGCAATAAAGGTTTAAGCAGGTACGTCTGGTTAATTTCTATTTCAGAAAACCATCTAAATTCACCTATAAAATTTTCGGTTTGACTCTGTAATGTAAAGAAAAAAAAAACAAAAAACGAAAACAGCATAAGCTTAAACCGCAAAAGTTTAAATACACAGATGGTAACCCAACTTACATGTTAAAATCTGTATTCACAGACACAGAGCAGTGTCTCATGAACTCGGCTGTGTCAGAAAAGTCATGCTTTATCTCCACATCAGTATGAACATCGCCGTCAACCTGGCCAATTTATTCATAGAATACAGAGAGAGAGAGAGAGAGAGAGAGAGAGAGAGAGAGAGAGAGAGAGAGAGAGAGAGAGAGGGGGGGGGGGGTTGCTTTTGGAGAAAAAGCACGAAATCCAGTTTCGTAAATTTGTTCTGCTCACACGATGATTAGTTTTTGTGCGGGATTTATTTCTAATAAGTTCATGTCAGACTTTCTTTGAGACAAAAATATTGCTTCCGTGTCATTTGAGTTTTGAATTTTATGAGTGCTTCGCTTTTTTTTTTTAGTTTTCTTCAGAAGAAAACTATTGAGATGGCTGTTCGTCCGCACTTTTTCTCTTCGTCCTCAGCTCTTGAAAACTACTGAGGCTGGAGGGCTGCAAATTGGTATGTTGATCATCTACCCTCCAATTAACAACATACCAAATTGCAGCCCTCTAGCCTCAGTAGTTTTCATTTAATTTAAGGTTAAAGTTATCCATGATCGTGCGTCGGGCAGCGCTGTAGGTTCCAACAACACAGGCCACCACCGGGCTGGGGCTGGAAGTTTCATGGGCGGCGGCTGAGAGTTTAATGGGCCGAGGCTGAGAGTTTCATACTGCATTATGCGCTGTACAGAAAACTTGATTGCGCCGAAGAAGCTTCGGCGCATTATTTACTGTTTTTTGTTTTTTTTGAATGACAGAAGGAGTTATAATTTTGTAGAGATTGACATTACATTAAATACGTATTTGTACCATAGATTTAGGCAGTAAACCCCTAAACTATTAAAACAAATATTTATTTTTACGATTGATTGGAGAACGTTCCTTGTAAAAACTTGGTATTCTGTTTAATAACAGCATCTTCATTTTGGTATTCCGCGGATTATTTTCTTTGTTATTATAGATCAATTTCAATAAAAAACATTTTATTTGCTAATAATGGGTATACAAATCAATAGAGGGCGAAAGCTCTATGCTATGGGCTATGAGACAGGAAACAGAGATAGGTATACCTGAAGTTGTTAATTATCGCTGTCGATACTTATCTCTCTCTCTCTCTCTCTCTCTCTCTCTCTCTCTCTCTCTCTCTCTCTCTCTCTCTCTCTCTCTATTCAAGAAAGGTATTGCATATCATTTGTGACGATATTCCATTTCCGTTTCACGGTTCATGTTATACTAAACCATTTATTCTCTGTTCTCTGACTGATGACGTCACTAAAGCAATTTTCTTTTCATCTAAAGTGACCACAGAAGCGAAGATATGCTCGCGTTCACTGAATATAAAACAGTTTTTATAATATCCATAGACTTGGAAAATGTATTCAGTTAGGGAAGTGACAGAGAGAGAGAGAGAGAGAGAGAGAGAGAGAGAGAGAGAGAGAGAGAGAGAGAGAGGAGAGAGAGAGAGGGAGAGAGAGAGAGAGAGAGAGAGAGCGCAATATCCAGCATGTGCATTACCTACCAAATGGACGTATATTTAGAGAATTCCTTTCATTAATCTTTCATGTCTATGAATATAATTATATTTCATTGCAATTAGCATAACCAAAACAATACTTGAAAGGGATAATGAGTCCATGGTTTGATGTAATCAAACTTTTATTGTTTCATAGACTTAAGAGGCCTTCATTGAGTTGAAAGAGCAATGAAAATTTTCTTTTATCATATTGTAAGAACCTATTCTAAGATTAAATCTTCATTTGCTTGTACATTATCTTTGAATAGAGAAAAGGGGGATTACAATTTATTCTGTATCCGACAGTATTTATTTTACACCCAACATCAAATAAGTATCATCATGTAATTCCCGATCAGCGTTCATACCATTTGGCAGAATTATAAACGAACACTATACCTCATGCTGTTGATGGATATAACTAGGAAAATTTATTTCATATTTCAAGAGAAAAGAGGAAAACTAAAGCCCAAATGATTAGAAAAGGAATAAGTAAGGATGGAATCAAAGCATCCTCTGAATGGAAAGTCTTATTGCATGCAACTGGTGCATTTTCGAAAACCATGAAATATATACAAAAATGAAATAGGGCAATTTCTTCTTTCCTATTTCACCGCCAGCCTCTCATCATCACGCTCAATCGATTCTAATCTTCGTCACAAACGAACTCTTCTAAATGGTAATGAATTTCTCAAAAATTTGCTCCGGGGCTCATTTTCGATCACGTGACGCGATGCAAATGACACTCGACTCGAGGGGAAAAAGAAGCCAAGTGGAGAATGTGCAGTTTTTTCCTCTTTGGTGTCATGGCTTATCTTGTACACAATCCTTATGTACAGTATAACTTTATCGTCTTACAAATTTATTAGTTCAATAGCTAGGGAGAGCCTTGGGGAAAGTTATTCGTAAGCTGACAAGAAAGGTAAGCTGAATTTCTTTGATAGAACACTTTATTCTGTTCACAAAATTCACGATAAAGTCTGGAACGTTGCGCGATTTTATTTCTGTATACCAAAGGACTTGAATTCCCACATAATTGTGCTAAAATTGTGTCAGGTATAGAACTACTTTGGCTTTACTGAAAATAATCCAGGATCTTTGAGAGAAAGTTGGTTATAAATTCGAATAAAAAATAGAACCGACATACAATTCTAATCCTAATCTTGCTATCTTTGCAAGAGACGTAGTATCATATTGAAAATTCGTAGCCTTGGCGTTTTCTTCTTGATTTGTGGTCTTCTTATAACATTTTATTTATTGTGGTTTATGCTTCAGATTTTAGTTCACTGAACCTAAGTGTATTCATCGTGGCATGACATCATAAACCTAATGGAGTAAAGTCTCAGACTAATAAACCATTTGTACATCTCCAGAAAAACCAGTTTGAAATCTGACTCCGTATCTATAGCAGCAGTAGTACAAAATGCTTCAGAACAACATTCTGATTCAAATGAAAAATTTTTTAAGCATATACCTATATTTTTTTGGAAACAAAAGAAAGTATTGATAAAAATGGGGATATTTTTATTAGATATCTACGGCATATCGACAAATGGTAAGAGGCCAGGGCAAATTATGCTAACGATGCAGAGAAACCTAGAATCATAAAGGACGTACGGGTGCTATGTCACACCTATCGGGTGATGTGATCTAGGTAATGTCAGCGTGAAATACGACAAAGTTTTAGATAATAAAATGAATTTTTTGTTTTTTGTTTTTGTTTTAACGACACTTCTGACAGTTGTATATATTATGCTTCACGACACAAATGGTTATTCTTATAGCTATTTTGATAATGTGGCGATCTTTCCTTTCCGCTCTCACATGAATGTTTGTCGGTCAAGGTTTGCATTCTCCTGCATTATTCTGAGACTCATTTGCTTTTTAATTTTCTTCTTTGGATTTTCAGTGAAACTTAATCATTCCCGTACCCTGTTTAGCTGAAAACATAAGATTAGCAGTGACTTGCAGTCCTTTCATGAAGAATTTACGTATTTACTAAACTTTTGTGGAATCTCGTCTTCAACATATGTAGAAAATTCGTTAACTTGTCAAAAAAAAAAAAAAACAACGTTCATAACTGGAAAAATGTGATTTATCAATTACTGCCTTTCATAAATAATTACGTAACTAATGTTATAAAGAATTACGACATAAACTTCTTATCTGGTTGTTATCTAGAAGTTGATTTTGAGATGTTCCTCTCATGATTTTAAAGTCTAAGGACTTGCGAGACAATTAGAAGTTGCCGGTGACTCTTGATCCAGGCAAATTTTTATTTTTTAGTTTTCTGTAAAGGAAAACTATTGCGACGGCTTTGTCTGTCCGTCCGCACTTTTTTGTGCCCGCTCTCAGATGTTAAAAACTAAGGAAGCTAGAGGGCTGCAAATTGGTACGTTGATCATCCACCCTCCAGTCATCAGTCATACCAAATTGCAGCTCTCTAGCCTCAGTAGTTTTTTTTATTTTATTTAAGGTTAAAGTTAGCCATAATCGTGTGTCTGACAACTCTGTATGACAAGCCCCCACCGGGCCGTGGCTGAAAGTTTCATGGGCCGCGGCTCATACAATATTATAAACTGTACAGAAATCTTGATTGCGCCGAATAAACTTCGGCGCATTTTTTACTTTTGTTGTTTACTTTTACAAATATAGTGATGTAATACCATCTAAATTAACTGCGAAGTTACGGTCGGTGTCGTTTCGTGATGGCCAGGGTAATGGCTTCCTTCTACCTTGGCTACAGTTCAACTTGCGACTCTCATGTGAATTTAAATCAGATGACCATTTTAAATAGATAAAGTGACATTAGTCATCAAATTTGTGTAACCATGAAGATCATATATCAGAAGCCTACTTTTAATGCAGAGGGTCTACTTAAACGTTTTTCTTTTGTTTTAATGAAACGCACGTTTGTGTGCGAGTGCTTGCTTGCTTTCCCCTGGTTATACCTAATCGTTTTCCTAATCTTCCTTTTGCCCTGCTGTGTCCACACTCGTATATAAAGACAAAGTGATTTTATGTATTGTGCTTTGAGAATGCTATCTATCTGTCTATATATATATATATATATATATATATATATATATATATATATATATATATATAATCGTATGTATAGAGTCTTTGTGTCCTCACATGCCTGTGCTCTTGAGCGTCTATATTCACCAACAAAAGTGCCTTGTTTATTGTAGTGAATTAGTTTCAACGGTAGAGTTCAAGTTTCGTAATATTTAGTTATAAAAGTTCATTTCTGGCGATGTCCAGAATTCCACGTTTGTGTGTTAGACCAAATAGTAATAACCGTTCGTTCTCCTTCTTTTCTGATAGCAGTGCCATGCTGGAAACATCTCACGTTTTATGATCCAAGCAGTATTTTGAAGTAACAGCTATCCGACCGGAATACTGTTCAGCGCCATTAAAAGAGATTCCCTGTAATCTATAAACGTCTCCTCTGAATAGTATTGTTGTCAAAAGAACGTTTCCGAAGTACAGAACTCGCTGGCCAAACTGATAGGTCGGGAAAAATGGTTTTGGAAATTTTTGTTCTGGTTAACTTTGTTCTCTTTTCTTCAGTGCCACTCTCTCTCTCTGCAAGGTAGTTATTCAAGAGATGAATAAAGGCAAGTTCAGGAATCAGGTGGTGTACAGTATGTGGACTGTCGACGTTGCTATTGGCTTTTCCATTGCATTGTCCTCTCATATTGTGAAGTTCGTATTCTTCTTGATGCTCGCGTTTGTCATTCTACTTCAACAACCATTGTCAGGTGGAAACAGTTTAATTTAGCTTTGTGTACACTCCAAAAGACTGGCTGACAACCCGATTAAAAAACAAAGCATGAAAACTTCGTTATCGAATTCTGGCTTACCCGCCAGATACAGCAGCCAGTCATGATGTGACATCGTGGTTACATGACTTATACGTTACACACCCGCTTCCTGTTTGTATTCACGGTCATACTTGTTAACTTGTTTTCCGCCGGCATGCTGAGACAAATTGCTGTTTACCATTTTTTTTTAAGGTTAACTTTAAATCTGTATCATGGAGACAATGAAGCTATGATTTGAAACAGAACAATATAGATTGATGTAGAATAATTGACACCAGTTTATTGATCTACTAATCGGAATGAGTTTGGTGACCAGAGGTTACAAAATTCAAACAAGACCGAATACACGTTTGAAGTGCACTATATTAACGCATTCATAGCAAAAGTCCGACTCCTTTTCATTTTTTAAGCGCTGAATGCGCGGAAATGCTTGGCTTGACAGCCTAAATTTAATAAATCGAAATTGTATACCACCCCTCCTAACGGTGAGAACAACCAACCAACCAGCTTTGCAGAGATCGTCTGAACAAATGGAGAAATATCACTGAAAGTTATGAGTTTATTTTGGCATAATTATAAATAAAACTGATGATGTGACATTAATCCTCTTCATAAAGGAATAATGGGTTTTGTGCAGCTCCTGCGACAAATGGCCACTTGCATTCTTTGACATCCTTGATCATGCAACAGCCAACCACTTAAGACAAAAGGTTTCTCAAGATTATCCGTTATAATCAGGGGGCAACTACACGAAATCACATACTGCGTCGCTATCTTTCCTTACAGCTGTAACTGGCTGCAGTATAATTAATATTGTTTTCATTTGTTTCTGAGATAACTTTAATATATTAATTCTATTTCTATCTGATCTCCTGCTTCTTCATCAGTCTGCTCTTTGGTGTTATGGAGATTATTGTTTTTTTTTTTATTTATTTATTCTTCTCTCGTTTGCATGTAGTTGTTGGATGCATTCACGTGATTCGTCTAATGATAAATTATGGTGTTAAGACTTAAGAAGTGTGAGACTAGGCTGATGTTCATTCTAGAATGAGAAAGGTTTTAAAGAAATTCATGATGTATTGGATAGAAAAAAAAAGCAGCAAAACTCATTAAATAATTACAGAAATGGAACCTTTCCCATTTTTATGACAATTATATATATTGGACTCTTCATATAGTCATCACAATTATCAGTTGTAAATTTCAATCCGTTCGAAACTATGATAATTTACATACGCATCGGCTAATTCTAGAACACTGAAAACACTCTAAGTAAATCTGAGGTTTTTTCAAAAAAAAATTTTTGGTCAGGAAAATGTAAATTTGTGAAATATGTTTTCTAAAAATGGGAAATTACGATCTTAAAAAGAATGGCTGTTCGATCAAAGGCTTTGTAAGAAAACCTATCATGAGAAACCTATATTAACCATTTTTGAGTTCGTTTCCCTTCAATGTGATATCATCATGTTGCAAAAAGTGGTGTTAACGCGAAAGCATTACTGTGGAGAAATTTAGGTGCCTCGTAGACATTAACATTGTTAATATAATTTCGTTATTATAATGAATACTGTTATTATAATTTCGTTATTATAACGAATACTGTTATTATAATTTCCTTATTATAATGAATACTGTTATTATAATTTCGTTAATACAATGGGCAAAACGACGAGATACCAGTAAGTGGAGGGTCAAAATTTTAACACCGAGCTCTTTGCAATAGGGGCATCTCTGTAAAAGGTGGAACGGTTATAGGTAATACAGAGATGAAATGCAGAATGAGAAAGATCTCAAAGAATACGAACTGAGTTATTTTAACAACAATATAGTTTTTTGGATAGGCAGGGATTTCTGAAGGAATTTCTGAGTTAAATCAAAGAGAAATTGATCACATTGGTGACCCTTCTTTCCTGCAAAGGCACGGGCAAGCCGGAATTATACTTGAAGACTTAGGGTTTACATACTAGGGAATATCATGTTGATGGAAAAGGTATAAGGGCAAAATAAAGGTAAACGATGTTATCATATCTTACTTTAGATTCAGTCTAAAAATCATATAAAATATCAGGAACTAAGAAATGACGAGGGAGATTAAACAGAAACAAGCAGAAAGAGATTATCAGATTATCGTGCTGGATCGGGTTTAGAGTATAGGACGTTTCGTACCAGTCTCAAGACAACATTAGAAAAAGTCAGCTATAGGAATTTTAAAAGTTAGTTCTTTAACTTTTTGTTGGCTGATTATTAATAAAACAGGAAATCAGAAAATGAAGAACGTAATACCACTTCTTTGCTCTGGTTGGTTGGGGGGGTAAAATTGTACATGCTGTCCAGGCTGATAAATTACTTTTAGAGACGTTATTACTCCATGGAATTAAAAGGCCTCCGAATGATATATGTAACAACATACAAACGTGTTTTGGTAAATTACCTGTATAACTACGGCTTTATGTAATCAAGAGACAAGAATATCAAAGCCTTAAGCGCTAGCATTTTCTTTAGCACATTTCTGAAAGTTAATAAAGCTATTGCATCATCACCGCACGCTGAGCTATTTTTTCAACGCTTTAAAATATTCTCACTTTTCCTCCGACAAAATGACGTATGGTAGAAGCAAAATGTTCCTTATTCTCAGTTCTGTGCTTATATGAATTTCTTTCAGTTAGAATAAAATTTCGGTTTCGAAAGCGACACGGGGCTTCGTTGTAGGTGGATTCGTAATTCTGGTGAATAACCTTTCGTAAAAAAAATTTGTAAGTGTCGTCAACTTCTTACTTCTAAATGTGGACCTATTTTCAAAGAGGCATGTAATACTAGACCACGTCATACTCTTAGTCAATAATGTGGTGCATTTTTTCTTAAGTCTATTTACATGCCATGTATTGCAATTTCCAGTTCTGATAATGATACTACACGTTGAGACTTATGCAACCTTTTTGTCAGTGACCTATACCTGCAGATCTCTGATCCATAAAGTTAAGCATTCAAATCCCATATACTAAACTCGAGGGTCAACTTAGATTTCGCTCCCCTCGCAGAGGATAATGGATACAAATGGAACAGGAAAATTATAATTCAGTTCTACACTCACTGTAATTTCCTTTCTTTTCGCCCTATCCAGCATTAATACATTTTTTGCTTCCACGCGGTCTTTCTGAATGCCATACCTTTTTTTAATTTTCTGTAAAAGAAAACTATTGAGTTGGCTATTTGTCTGCCCTTCCGCACTTTTTGTTTCCGCCCTCAGATCTTCAAAACTACTGAGACCAGAGGGCTGCAAATTGGTATGTTAATTATCCACCCTCCAATCATCAAGCATACCAAATTGCAGCCCTCTAGACATAGTAATTTTTATTTTATTTAATGTTAAAGTTAGCCATGATCGTGCGTCTGGCAGCACTATAGGTGCCAACAACACAGGCCACCACCGGGCAGTGGCTGAAAACTTCATGGGGTGCAGCTCGCGCATTCAGCATTATACGCTGTATAGAAAACTTGATTGCGACGAAGAAAATTCTGCGTATTTTTTACTTGTTGTGTATTCTAAGTGAAGTTTGAACATGAGAGTACATACCAGTATGTCTCGTAGGCTAAGTGTCATCAGTCTGGTCTCGTTTCCCCGACAGTTATATTGCTGTTTATGTCGTTACATTAATTTTCTCTTCTCATTTCCCACATTTTGTATACTGTCTTAACCTTATCCAGGCTATAAGGGCACACACACACACATCAACATTATTTGAAGGAGCATACTGTTCAGAGTTGATGGTTACTTAGGGTAATATCACACCACATTTTCAGGGCAATACACAATCCCTATTATTTCATGGAGTGATTAGATTCAAGTGCTCTGTAAAATAAATAAGAGATTACAAACCTTGTAAGGGGATATGAAGCATAAGATTCGGTACGTCATTTCTCCAAACCCTATATATATACGTATATATAGTAGGATGTATGGATAGGAAGAACAGTCAGCTCATCATTGACAAATTTATTAATAGCTGCGCTTCGGGATCACCCATATCCCATCTTTTCTGGCTAAAAAGATACAAAAACACTAATTAAAACTTAAAACAGAGCTTACAAAATTAAAATGCTTTAAAGACTGAAAATGACAATGACAAAACAAGGAATAGTATACCTTCTGTAGTAAAGTCCAGAGGATGAAAGTTTGATGAGAGTAAACAAAGTTAGGAAGTAAACAGGGATAGGGGAGGGGTACTGTTTACTTTCTAACTTTGTATATAAATTTGTATTGTTTCTCCATCAATTTTTAGTTCATTTTTCCTTCCACCCTTTGTTCAGAGACAATGAAAAAAACGCAAGAAATATTTAAACCTTTTGAGAGAGAGAGAGAAAAGACCTGAAGAATTTTTTGAGGAGGAAGGAATTAGAAAAGGCTAAAAAAAGAAGAATGTGAATGAGCTAAAAAGAGACAGCGAAAAGTGTATGCGTTAAACAAGGGAGAATGGGTAGATTAGAGAGCTGAGGTGGAAGAAAGTAAAAGACTTGAATATGAAAAGAAAAATATCTGTAACATTCAAAAGGAGTAATAACTTTTTCCTTGCAATAGAGAAAAAATGGGACGTCTTGATACAAGTCGAAAGAAAAGAAATAAAATGACTGGTTTTCCTCTAAGAATAAAGGTAATATTGCTTTAATTTCATAGCTATGAAGATAAATTTTGAACGAAATACTTTTAAGAGCTCGTTAAAACCCCTCGGGAAGAAAAATGGGTCGTATAATTAAACTACAATGTGAGGAAAAAGAGACCTACATCGTTACTCAGTATCTAAGAATTATTTGGTAAAAAGTCGACAATTTCTTTACATTTAACAAAAGGAGATTTGTAAAACAAAGCAAACCAGAATTTAAGAAAAGTCAAACACGCTACCTATGAAAATAAATATATTTTTTTTTTAGGTCTTAAACCTTAAGTCTCTTATCGGAATCCCTGTAGGGTGCTAGTGTCATCAGTGCACCTCTCGCAGTGCACTGTAGGCATTACTTAAGGTTCTTTGCAGCGTCCCTTCGACCCCTAGCTGCAGCCCCTTTCATTCCCTATACTGTACCTCCTTCCACATTCGCTTTCTTCCATCTGACTATCCACCCTCCCCTGACAATTGTTTCGTAGTGCAACTGCGTGGTTTTCCTCCTGTTACACCTTTCAAACCTCCTTTACTCTCAAATTTCCTTTCAGCGGTGAATGACCTCATAGATCCCAGCGCTTGGCTTTTGGCCTAAATCTTATATTCCTTCCTTCCTCCTTATCGAAACGGTAGAAATAGACGGCCTCATTCTGAGCTCTTTTTTGAGTCTATAGAAATGTCCGAAGGCGTAGGCCTATATGCTATGTGAATAGAAAGAAAATAAGTTTTCCTGCATTAGAAAAAGAATTTTCTAACAGAATTTTCGCAATGAAATACTTTCAGAGAAAGTTTTATTTTTTCCGAAAAGGTATTGTTGTTACTCAGTTATTTTATCAATTAAAAGACAAAAGTATCATATATTATATATACTCTTCTGATAATTAAGATTCTATTGCTCTCCATGAATAAAGCTTCAGAACCTTTATTTTGACTTGGGAATATGGTGTATCTAATTTGCTAGCAGAGAGAGAGAGAGAGAGAGAGAGAGAGAGAGAGAGAGAGAGAGAGAGAGAGAGAGAGAGAGAGAGAGTTAGTGTTGTAAAAATTCTGAAATAATTTCACAGGAAAGATTGATTCAATTTTCTTATATTAAATAATTATTTCTTATTATTTTTTTTTTACTTTGGACGTTAATTGCTTGTACTGGAGTATTGGTGTAATTTTTTTTTATTACTGTTTGATGTTTTCCTCTCTGTCAATGGTCTTACTAGCCCACGTAAGTGTTAATGCCAACATAAAAAAAACATGTTCCGTTCTTTAATGACAAAAGGCTAATTTGCGTTAGCGTACACTGTCCAGAAAGTCTGATTTGCTTTTCTTAGAAATATTTGTGATGCAGAGACAGGAATTCGTTTTCAAAATTAATAATATAAAAAGTTAATACAGGTATAGCGTTATAAACCGTGTCGGCTCACGAGGATATTTTGCTTATAACGAGTTGAAGAAAATATAGATAATTGTATTTCATCCTATGCATGTTAATTTCGGTACATGAAGGAATGCGTTGAGATGCTCACTACCATTTTGTAAAAGTCAATAACATTTATTAATGCGCTAAGAAGTAATGAGCCGATATAATATATTTAATGAGGACAAGACAGTGTCTATGTTGAAACCATAACAATATTTGTTTTATTAATTTAATTTTTTGCGTCATTTCAGTATCATGAATTCACTTAGTTTTCCATTACATGCACACACACACACACACACAAATATATATATATATATATATATATATATATATATATATATATATATATATATATATATATATATATATATATATATATAATCAGTAAGCTACAAATGTCCTTTAATATCCAATTCGCTCTACCTCGGAAATAATATATTTTCATATATGTTACGGAAGGGGAATTTTTTAGTTGATAATAAGTTCGTCGTCCCGTGGGCTCGAACCAGTGAAGGACAAGAACTCAGGACTACAGTGGGCGCATTTAACCCACGCGGCCAGCAAGTGAGGTATAAGTGGATATCGTCTCCCATATACAAATCGCCCGTCGAACTCAGGTGTTTGCATTTAGAGACGATATCCACCCACCTCTGCCATGCTAACCGTGTAGTGCGTTTGTCGCACGCAGCCATATTATGACTTTTTATCACATCACCGTGATTCATATACAATCAGTAAGCTACAAACGTCCTTTAATATCCAATTCGCTCTACCTCGGAAATAATATATTTTCATATATGTTACTGAAGGGGAATCTTTTTGTTGATAATAAGTTCGTCATCCCGTGGGCTCGAACCAGCGAAGGACAAGAACTCAGGACTACAGTGGACGCATTTAACCTACGCGGCCAGCAAGTGAGGTATAAGTGGATATCGTCTCCCATATACAAATCGCCCGTCGAACTCAGGTGTTTGCATTTAGAGACGATATCCACCCAACTCTGCCATGCTAACCGTGTAGTGCGTTTGTCGCACGCAGCCATGTCATGACTTTTTATCACATCACCGTGATTCATATACAATCAGTAAGCTACAAACGTCCTTTAATATCCAATTCGCTCTACCTCGGAAATAATATATTTTCATATATGTTACGGAAGGGGAATTTTTTAGTTGATAATAAGTTCGTCGTCCCGTGGGCTCGAACCAGCGAAGGAAAAGAACTCAGGACTACAGTGGACGCATTTAACCTACGCGGCCAGCAAGTGAGGTATAAGTGGATATCGTCTCCCATATACAAATCGCCCGTCGAACTCAGGTGTTTGTATTTAGAGACGATATCCACCCACCTCTGCCATGCTAACCATGTAGTGCGTTTGTCGCATGCAGCCATGTCATGACTTTTTATCACATCACTGTGATTCATATACAATCAGTAAGCTACAAACGTCCTTTAATATCCAATTCGCTCTACCTCAGAAATAATATATTTTCATATATGTTACCGAAGGGGAATTTTTTAGTTGATAATAAGTTCGTCGTCCCATGGGCTCGAACCAGCGAAGGAAAAGAACTCAGGACTACAGTGGACGCATTTAACCCACGCGGCCAGCAAGTGAGGTATAAGTGGATATCGTCTCCCATATACAAATCGCCCGTCGAACTCAGGTGTTAGTATTTAGAGACGATATCCACCCACCTCTGCCATACTAACCGTGTAGTACATCAGTCGCACGCAGCCATATTATGACTTTTTATCACATCACCGTGATTCATATACAATCAGTAAGCTACAAACGTCCTTTAATATGCAATTCGCTCTACCTCGGAAATAATATATTTTGATATATGTTACCAAAGGGGAATTTTTTAGTTGATAATAAGTTCGTCGTCCCGTGGGCTCGAACCAGCGAAGGACAAGAACTCAGGACTACAGTGGACGCATTTAACCCACGCGGCCAGCAAGTGAGGTATAAGTGGATATCGTCTCCCATATACAAATTGCACTACACGGTTAGCATGGCAGAGGTGCGTGGATATCGTCTCTAAATACAAACACCTAAGTTCGACGAGCGATTTGTATATGGGAGATGATATCCACTTATACCTCACTTGCTGGCCGCGTGGGTTAAATGCGTTCACTGTAGTCCTGAGTTCTTGTCCTTCGCTGGTTCGAGCCCATGGGACGACGAACTTATTATCAACTAAAAAATTCCCCTTCGGTAACATATATGAAAATATGTTATTTCCGAGGTAGAGCGAATTGGATATTAAAGGACGTTTGTGGCTTACTGATTGTGTATGAATCACGGTGATGTGGTAAAAAGTCATAATATGGCTGCATGCGACAAACGCACTACATGGTTAGCATGGCAGAGGTGGGTGGATATTGTCTCTAAATACAAACACCTGAGTTCGACGGGCGATTTGTATATGGGAGACGATATCCACTTATACCTCACTTGCTGGCCGCGTGGGTTAAATGCGTCCACTGTAGTCCTGAGTTCTTGTCCTTTGCTGGTTCGAGCCCATGGGACGACGAACTTATTATCAACTAAAAAATTCCCCTTCGGTAACATATATGAAAATATATTATTTCCGAGGTAGAGCGAATTGGATATTAAAGAACGTTTGTAGCTTACTGATTGTATATGAATCACGGTGATGTGATAAAAAGTCATATATATATATATATATATATATATATATATATATATATATATATATATATATATATATATATATATATATATATACAGAGAGAGAGAGAGAGAGAGAGAGAGAAGCCACCTAATACCGATGGAACATTCACTGTCTCATTGTCCCTTCACTTAATTCCCCATCCAACATTTACGTAATTGTGCACTGTAAGGAAAATGACACTCGCGTGTTATAAAACTGCATGAAAAGGAGACCCTTGTGTTTTCCTACCATTGTTACAGCTCACGTCCTCAATTGGATGAGAATATCATATTCAACATTAACTTCTTCATGGTAGGCGTCCTTAAAAAAAAAAAAAAAAAAAAAAAAAAAATATATATATATATATATATATATATATATATATATATATATATATATATATATATATATATATATATATATATATATATATATATATATATATATATATAAATAATGCCCGAGAAAATGTAAGCAATGCCAAGAAAAGGAGCAGAAAACGATTGAAGAGAATTAGGCTACGAAAAGTTTTGATTTCGGCTAAGCATATTCTGTTGTTCCTGTGCTGTTATTATAATTCAATGTTAGAACTGCTGCGGCTTTTGATTTATGATAATTAAGCTCTAAAGCCAATTACTTGGGCACTTCTAACGACTCAGGGCTTTAGACAATGAAAAGGAGTTGGAGTGGTTGGAAAACAAGAATGGATGATAAAAAGTGGGAATGGAGGTTAAAAGTGGGTTCAGTTAAGGGCCAGTGGGACGCTGCAAGTACCATTCAATAATTCCCTCAGTGTGGCACACAGACGGAACAAACTCCCTTAAGGGACACTTGCTGTGGAAGTTGCTGGTGTAGTTGTGAAGGTTACTCGTTTTTGATGTGGGATAAAATAACAATGGGCTTTCATGACATTTCCACACCAAAGAAAATACAATGCTGTTGTCTTTGCGTTTTGTATTTTGTTTGTCTAGATTTGTTTTCGAGTGGAGTGCTGAATGCTTCTTCTTAATGCGCCAGCCTATTCGGCGAAGCATTTGTTTCATTTTCAGGTTTTTGGAATCAGCCTAGAATGGCTTCAGTGATCCAAAAACAATTTGGTGAAATTTTTCAGTTCACTTACATAAAGGAAATAGCCAAATTAAAGCATATTTGATCAAAATGAAGTTAATTTTCGCATTAGTTTCTCGTTTATGAAATACTATACAATGAACTAGTCTAAAATAATATTGTAACTACATAAATGAATCATAAGTTTTCATGTGTGCAAATTGACGTTAGTTTTATATTAAAAACTGCAGATTAACAAATTTTAATTATAAATTACCTAAATACAGTTAGCTTTGTATATTTTGATGTTTAGTATTCAGCAGTAAATAATATACTGCTCTTCCACTAGTTTCTTATCGTATATCAAGAAATATTTTTTCCCAGATTCTTTGGTCGATTATTTTCACTTAATCTGGTTATATTGAATTTTGTGCACTTAATTTCTGTTGAGGATTTTCTCCGCTTGAAAACATCAATTTTCGGAATGACTTTTTCGCCGTAATAGCTGATATGTATTTGGTATTTCAAATTAACCTTGGAACAGAAAATAAGTATCGAATACCTTAACCTGGCCCAGTTTACATGGTAAATATTTATGGACTGTTACAAAGAGATATGTTTTTTGTTTTGAGCTTCCTGCAACGCTTTCGCTAAGCTTAGATTATGTGGCTCGCACGGTGTCGTAAAAGCGAATTTTCACGTCGTTCCTGTAATCGTAAAATTTATAGACCTTATCAACGTAAAATATATAAGAAGGTAGTGAATTTGAGGACAGTGCAATTTTAATGCCTTTAATTTATTGATATGTTCCATTCGCGTTTACCTTCATGACCAGGTCTGCTGTTAACACTTGGGAAAATGTAATAATTAACAACATCAAAAATAATGTTAATTAGCTTCATATGTGAGATATTACGTAATATCTTCCTAACTCGAAGTACTCCTCATTAACTTATAAGGTAAAAACTTTCAGCTGTAAGATATCAGACTCAGTTCATCCCGTTTATCCAAATACTTTAAAGGGTCCACATACCCAGGTCCTACATAAACATTTAAATTTCTGAAACGGAAATAATTTACCATTTTTCAAACGTGGTCTATAATAGTACTGTATTTTATTCATCACGCTAAAGGAGCCTTATGCCAACACCTGGTTCTTCTCTACTGTCGTAGTAAGTGTATTAAGTGAACCCTAATGACCACTATATTGCACAAAAACTGAACTGGGGAAATCAGCTAGCGAAACACTTTGCAGCTGACTACTGCAACAGTTCACTGATGAATCCTTTTGGGATATTTGAAAATTTTTAGGCATTACACAATAAAGTTTACTTTTACTTTTAACATTAATTTAATTTTTAATTGAAGCCATAGTAACTGGTTTCATACAGCATTATACGCTGTACAGAAAACTCGATTACGCTGAAGAATCTTATGCGCATTTTTTACTTGTTTGATTCGTTTTGGATGACGAACATACTCTGACTCTGAGGGCAATCGATTGAGTAGGAACTGATCGGCCGATTAGAATAACTGTGCCATGATTTTTTTTTTTTTAATTCCCGAAAGCTTCTAAGTTGTAGCTGCAATTGATGGTGGGAAGTAAGCTCTATTGAGGAAAGTATAGGTGTTAATAGTTAATGATTCAAGCAAGGTACAAGGAATTTCGCCAATTTATAATTTGGAGTATTATCTGAAAACAGAATAGGACCCGTAGGTACCGCTGATTTATGGATTTTAGGTAAACCATAGAGAACCCCATATGATGGACCAGCTGAAGATATTACCTGATAGGTAGATTCATCGATAGTGCTGCCATGTTTCAAAGGTCTCAGAAACATATTTATTGCATCCTCAGTTTTGAACATATTTTTGTAATAAGGAATACCGATTCCAGTAAATTTAGATTGGTCAGATATGATATTAGTAATTTTTCTATGTGGTCACTTTTGTCCATGATAATTTTAGGTGTGTCAAGAAATTTATATTTGTTTATAATAATTGTTCTTAAATTATTTTTAGAGCCCTTGAAAATTTCATTACATATTCGAAAATCTTGAAACGTCGGGAATAAATATGAACGAGAGAGGTGAATCTTAATTGTCCATCACCATACGTGCTGTTATGACAGCTATGCCACTGCACACACACACAATATATATATATATATATATATATATATATATATATATATATATATATATATATATATATATATATATATATATATATATATATATATATATATATATATATATATATATATATGTGTGTGTGTGTGTGTGTGTGTGTGTGTGTATAATATATATATATATATATATATATATATATATATATATATATATATATATATATATATATATATATATATATATATATATATAATGTGTGTGTGGGTGGGTGGGTGTGTGTATCGAACAAACATCTTTTTTATTACTTTAAAAAAGGTTGTTCTAGGTAGTGTTAGTCTTTTAGTTATCAGCAAGTCATTTAAGGGGAGATTACTGCCTCACTGTTTTATTTCCAATTCTATATTGACACTTCTATAACTGAAAATTTTATTTAAAAAAAACCGTATAAAAAATGTGTCGACTAAATTATGCATGATCCGGCTCTTCAAGTTTCAACCCTCATCATGAAATTTTAAAAAGGATTTATTTAGCTGAGTGAAGTGAATATTAATGAGCTTCAGCAAAATCATGTTACATAGATGTTAATCGATACTTCGTATGATTTTAATCCTAATACTTCTCTTTCTCTACCTGTGTGTGTGTGTGTTTGTGTGTACCGTCATAATTATAAATACCATTAACATGGGCAACTTTGTATCTGTTTTAACATAACTCATGAATAGAAGGTTTGTGAAATATTTTTTTATTAAATACCCTCGGGACGAATGGGGAACAGCAACTAGGAATATCGATTTATGTTCATCGCTTCAAATTACTTGCAGTCTAAAAACGACGATTATGTTTAGTTGATACATGAAATCCAAAACCTTTCGCACTGAAATTTGATTTAACGATCCAGTTTCTACCTTTCTCTGTACTGTGAATCAGGGATGTATCAATAACGCTAAATTTATCTAAAAAAATATTAATATTTTATGAAGGAGAAACTAAAATGAATGCTCTTATCTAAACTTTTATGTGTATCCTATACCAAGCGGAATATCTTTAGAAGTTTCCGAGCAACCACTTAGGAAACGTAGCCACTAAAAAGCATTCTAATTAAATGAAGACTGCTATTATGTACTTTAATATTTCTTAATGGAACTTGGATAATTATCGTAATCAAACAACAACTTCATACCGGCAAACTTTTCTATACAAGATAAAGAGAATTGACTGATGATGAAAAGTCAGGGAAACAATAAAGAAAAGCATTTTGTAAAGACTCTTTGATGAAACTTATGTCTCTCTCTCTCTCTCTCTCTCTCTCTCTCTCTCTCTCTCTCTCTCTCTCTCTCTCTCTCTCTCTCTCTACCCTTCCCGTCCCTAAATATGTCTCATTTACCTTTGCCATTCAGGTCACCATTAGGGTTCAATCCTCTGTTTGCCTTTCGCCATTTATCTTGCTTCCTTTTCACATCACCATAAGGTATCTGATTCTTTCCCGCTTCATCCCACCCTTCGATGTCATAAATATTAATTGTCAGGTCGTTGAGAGTTAGTTGATTCCCGTCACTGAGACACTAAAGGCCTTTCATTTGATTGAATAAATAGTAGCTCTTGACCTCTGACTGAATCACCACTTAAAAATCCATTCTTTATAACCTTTGTGCGGTGCAGTTTATTTTTACCATTCGTTTCGAATATTGCTTTTCACTCGAAGACTCGTTTACGCTGTTCGTTGTGACTCTTTCATCCTTCGTGTGAAATGCTACACTTTTTTATATTTTGTAATATGCGCTCGCATCATGTATTTTTTGAATTGGACGAGTGTCTGTTTAATGTTTTATTATTTATACATGGGACAAGACAAAGTAGTAATTCTATTGCTTGTTATTTAGTTGTCATACTTGTTAAGTAACTTACAAGACAGATAAAACTGCTTTATCTTAGAGTAGCATTACCCCTGAAACCTTTGATTGTAGTTATTTAGCCACACCAAGGAAGCATGTGGATTATACTTTTCTCCATTCTTCAACACCTGTGGCTTGTGCATTCCATGAATGTAAATATGTATATGTATGTATATGTATATGTATATATATATATATATATATATATGTATGTATGTATGTATGTATATATATATATATATATATATATATATATATATATATATATATATATATATATATATATATATATATATATATATATATATATATATATATATATATATATATATATATAGATGTGTGTGTGTCTGTTCCAGCATAACTCTGGAATGCATTGGGCAATTTCAACCAAACTTGTTATACACATGACTTACTATCTGGAAAAGAATACTTTTGGGTGTAAGGCATCACGGGCACCAAAGGGGCTGGTGGTGCGAAAGGGGTGACATGTAAAAATAACCGAAAAAGACGAAAAAGACAGATATTAGTATCTAATCCACAGTTGTCAAGGTCGCTGAGATTGATAGTGACACTCCCGATGTCCTTTAAGTCCAAGTTCAGCCCCGATGGGAAGGGGGGGTGAGAAGGGGTGGAGGTGTGAAGAGGAAACGTAAAAATAACCGAAAACAACAGATACCGTGTCTCATCCATAGTTTTCGGGGTCGCTGAGATGAATAGTGGCACTCCCAATGCCCTTTAAGTCCAAGTTCAGCCTCGATAGGAAGAGGGGGGTGAGAAGAGGTGGGGGTGGGAAGGGGGTGACATGTAAAAATAACTGAAAACGCCAGATATTAGTGTCTAATTCATGGTATTCCAGGTCGCTGAGATAATCAGTGACACTCCCATGTTGGGCAATGTAACTGAAGCACCTATCTTAACAGGAACGAGAGAGAGAGAGAGAGAGAGAGAGAGAGAGAGAGAGAGAGAGAGAGAGAGAGAGAGAGAGAAGAGAGAGAGAGAGGGAGAAAGAGAGAGAGAGAGAGAGAGTTTATTGGTTGTCATTCAGAGTTTTCCCAGGCAGCAGTGGGTCGGTCAATTAATATATATATAATATAATATATATATATATATATATATATATATATATATATATATATATATATATATATATATATATATATATATATATATATATATATATATATATATATATATATATATATACAGTATATATATATATATATATATATATATATATATATATATATATATATATATATATATATATATATATTTATGTATATATATATATATATATATATATATATATATATATATATATATATATATATATATATATATATATATATATATAAATAATTCATCCTTCCTTCTATACTGTGACTTGATGATTTCTTTTCATACCTCCTGAATAAACTTGACCTTAAATTATCCAGGTAGGCTATTTATGGACAGAAACACGCCTCCGAAAATATGCAAACACTTCATTTGCATATAAATGAAGTCGAGATCAAAGAGGAATGCTGCTCAGCGCGACATGCATTGCAATGTAGTTTTCACTTTTTAATATTTTTGTGACTCATAATTTATGAGCTTGAGAAAAGTGCAAATGAAAGAATTCTTTTTGCTACGGTGATTGTTAACCACTAAAAGTGTCTCCTGCCAGTGTGTGATTATGCGTGTAGTTTTTATTTATTTATTCATCCATTTATGAATTTTTTGAGAAAGTTCAGCAAGTGCCGTGTTGAAAGTGTGTGAGATATCTGACTACAGGTATAAAGAAAGTTTCCGATTGCGTTTTTGCTGCTGGTTTTTGTAGCCTAAAATTGTATCCTAATTACTCATACGTTGCTTTCTAGAGAAATGCCAAAAAACATATCAAAACGAAAAGGGCGTGGATTCTTTTGACATTTCTAAGTCTATTAACCCAACTGGTCTGTATTTTTATTTCCGCCCAAACACATAACGGTAATATCTCGCTAAGACTGAGCATTTTAAGTGCTTGTTCTCGAGACGTCTAGCAAACCTCATTTTTACTTTTTTTGTGAGTTTTTCTCCCCTCTTACATGAAACAATCAAAAGAATTTTGTACAAAAGGCAAGTATTCCCCTTTACAATGTAAAAATGTTAACGCTAGATGTGTACTCGTTACCTATCAAAGTATACATGAAAGCCTTCGAATTTGGTATGCACAATTCACTTACGATGCCACTGAGCAGAGGGAGGATGAGGTCACTATCAAGGTCTTACAAGAATAAGTTTCGACGTCTGCAAGATACAGACTTCATAATCACCTGTTATGTATGATTCACCCATGATGCTGATGGGCAGTGATGTCAAGGTCAAACTTTGAGGTCAATGGTCAAGTGGGATTTCGGGTAATTCTGGTTTGTTTCTTTGTTTGCATGTTTTTCTGGTTGCGTGTGTGTGTTTTTTTTTATTTGGTAATGAAATACGTGACAGGAGTGTGAACTTCTACTAAAGAACGACTAAGTGGACCTCGTGACCTGGTAGAGAGAGATAAGAGAGGCGGCTTTTGCGGGGTGGGTTGCTCTGCCTTGGCGAAGGTTTGTGGTTTCCTAAAGGTTTTGTTTTTTTCCGATATGAAGCAGACTTACAAAATATGATCCTTATTTTTCAGCTATCCTACAGTATATTCTGTATTTACAAAATTGAATTATTCATTTGAATGATGTACTTCTCTGTAAACTGAGGATCCATATGTCATCTATTGAAAAATCTAGAATATTTTCTGATGACACGTACTTCGACGAATATTCTGGGTAACACGATTATAAATCTATTATATGGATGTTGCTAATGACTCTATGAGATTCATAATTCTTTATCAGATTTTCGCTCCTCATTATCTATCCGTCTGTAAATACGCGTAGGATGATCGCCTTCTCGCACATGTACACCACACTTAAAGACCGTCAGTATATGCAAGAGGTCTTTCAGTGTAAGTTACTCTATCACTTACTGAAAACTGTATTGTATTAACTAAATATAATTAATGATACTTCATTTGTAAAACTCATAAATAAATTGATAGCTGGCCTTGAAATTTATATTAAAACACCATATCATGATTTTGTAGAAAAAAGAACAGTGCCAATCTTTATCCGTTTTTATGAAAAAAAAAAAAATTTTGCGTCAGTAACTCATCATTTGAAGAAATCACGTTTTTAAATGAACATCGGAATATAGATCCATCGACTGGATATTAATCTTCAAATCTAGTTTTGCTGGAAATTAATAATGAGAACAGAAGGAAAAATATTTGTTTGGGTTTCTCTATCTACGTGAGATGGTGGTCGTTTTTGTGTGGTTGCAGACATTTCTCTCGACTTCTCTGACAATGTCAGAGTACTCGACTCTTACAAGTCTGGTTACTAAATAGCTGTCAAAACAAAGAAATATATTCATCTGAGATCCCGTCCATAACTATGTGTGTAATTCCATAACAGGCAGTTAGATAATTAATTAATAAATAAGAAAGCAAAGTAAAATAAAAGCAAAAATAAAACCATTCATTTAGTCTATCCAAGAATCCATCAAGAAAATTACTGTAAAGAACGAAGCCATGTAAACACCATCGAAATACTCTGAATTTTTCCAAAGGTCGCCGATGCACGGCTTCTTCCTGCTAAACATTTGAAAGAGCGGGGATTTCCTTGTCGTGTTTTCCTAAAAATTTCTCTTTCGTTTTCTTATTTAAGTGAGTCGTTGCATCGAAATGAATAGCTCTTCTTTGCCCTCGGGTTTCTCTGTTCTTTGTTGCCGCTCAGGCATGTATGAAAATGGTTCGTGTCAAGACTTTCACGCTGCTCTGTCGAATAGAAGTTTTTTTCTGGTTTCTTTCAAAATATAATTTCTTTCTCGTCATGTAAAATACTTTTTTCCATTTCATATAATTATTATCTTACCTAATCTACATATAAGCTTTTGTATAATGCGGGATTGTTTACGTTTTATGAGAGTAAATATTCCCTGTCGTAAAATAAGCGACTGGAATTTACGATCCTCTTATCTGGGGTTTCTCTCTCTCTCTCTCTCTCTCTCTCTCTCTCTCTCTCTCTCTCTCTCTCTCTCTCTCTCTCTCTCTCTCTCTCTCTCTGTCGTCGTTGATGAGACTTTTGCTGCTGCATGATCTTTCTTCATGTGACTAGTAAGAACAATAATTTTTACATTAATAAATAGGACGCTCATATTTGTTCCTAAACATTAGAAGCGTGAGTCAAAGGATTCATTGCCAGCCTAACTAACATTCAGTCACAAAATAAATCTCTTTTTAGCAGTGTTCCAGAAAGCATCTCTTAAACCTGATTTTGGGATCGTTAGTTGATATCGGCGTATCTATGTGATCAGAAAATGATCTTGATATTTTACTTGATGGTAAAAACTATAAGAATTGTGGGGTGTGTTTATAAAATAAAACTGTAACTCTTTTTATACAGTAGTAACAGTGGAAGGAAAAAAATCAAAGGTACTCTAGGAACATTAAACGGGATTATTAAAAATTTTTACTAAAGCTTAGATTTGTAGTGTCTGAAAAGGAGGAAGTCTGTACGGAAGTTATTGACTTAAAAGCCCTCGAGGGCAATATTGAACTCGTTACAACAGAAGATACAAAGATGGTCTCTTGATTATTTGAAAAAGCAAATTGAAGAAAGGCTGGAGGATTACATGGAATAACATGCTTTTCATTCATTATGACCACGAAATGTTGCGAAATACCTTAGATATTTTCTGTTGGAATGCAGTGCATTTTATAATTGCAAAATTAATTTGCATTGGTGAGTTTTCGAACACAGATGCTTAGAAATAACTTAATTTAATCTACAGCTTTAATACTTTCTTTTTTCTTAAATCGACCAGTTACTTTTTTTTGTGCATTTTTTTACGCATGTTTAACCTGCGAGGTACTTATAGTATCATTCAGTGTGTCTTTAAAGGCACGAATAAATTATGGAAACAAATTGACTATTGATTTTTTTTTTCAGAACTTCTCAATGAATTAAATTATTTGTACGCTCGCACCAGAGGTTATTCCTTCTCTCTCCAGAAAACCCGAGCCAGTTCCATTTCAAGGAAGCGAACGGGTGTTTAATTTTAAGTCCTTTATTTTCCTTTTAAAGTCATTGGGGCAATGAAGAATATAATTTAACTCGTTTCTAAATGTGTGTTAATTGTTTACCAGCTCATTTCAAACGGGATGATTCAAGAAATGATGGAGAATTATATAATATAGCGACATATAAAAAATATCGTCCGCAACATATTCACTGACGCAGTGATTGTCCACTGGAATTCATTTGTTCAATAGATGATTTGAAAATAATAACTCTGAAAAGCGAAATATCCGCATGAATGAGCCCTTCCTAAAAATTTCATTTCATTTTCCACCCTTCTTTCCTCCTTCTCCTCCCCCCCACTCCTCCTCCTTCTCTTCCTCCTCCTCCTCTTCTTCTTCTTCTTCTTCTTCTTCTTCTTCTTCTTCTTAAGTATTTTTGTCTCCTGTCTAACGGGAAATAGTGGGGCTGCCGTGAAAACGTAATTAAGCGGCCGGAATCTATTGCAGGGAGAAACAAGAATCATTGAGGCAGCGTGCTTGTAAGTTACCTTCCAGTAGTAATTTAGCTGAAGAATCGACAGGAATTCATCTTCTCCTGTGACAATTGCGTTTGTATGAAATTTATCTCCCTGAACCAAACCATACATCCATCTTATGACTTCGTAAAGAGGCGTCACTTACCTTTGACATTTAACGGAGATGAAAATCATTTGTATTTCATAGACAAGGAAGGACAGCTTTTTATTGGATTACTATAAGACTCGCTTTCATAACGTGACGTCATGGTGCAAAAGATAAATCTTGATATTACCCTTCAAGCATTAATACTAGATGGTTCCCTTTGGTATTAGTGTAACTGTAATTAGGTAATGGATTACTCTGGTAACTTCTATCACTTTTTTTTATGTTATGACGTAGTACGGTAACGTGGCGCCGTTTTTAATTAGATGTATTATGATACATTATGAACACTGCGTTGGCGCATAATTTATACAAACCTATGGAATTTCACCTCTTCAATCGGCACATATTGAGCGCTACATTGGTGAAATACTTTTTGTCTGCTAAATAGTCTTACGCGGCACAAGGGCTAGATTCGTTGTTATCATGAATCTGTCGGTCAGACAGATGAAAGCTGAGTAAGAAACAAACATAAATAAAAAAACAAACATACTTTTTTGAAGAAGTATGTTTTGAGATGAAGTGATTCAGCATCACATGCATATTACTTCGTTACCTTGCCACCAGCATCCTTTGGTGCCCTCTCTTTCTGAATCTAGTGTTATTAAAATTTTACCCTATTGATGAAATCAGTATCATAATCTTGACTGTTTTTATAAAGCCGTGTATACCAAACTCAGAAGGGTAGAGCAGAAATTAGTATCTTTTAATTTAGTTATGCATTTGGATATAGAAAGCGCTGAATTAACCAACCAATCCTGAGGACTGTTTATCAGACACATGCTTTCTGATTCATTATCAAAGCTAGATACCTAAACCGTAATGGGAAAGGACACATGGCTTAAGTTTTTACAGTAAACACTCTATTATTTTACAGTTTTTAGTTTTCTGTAAAAGAAAACTGTTGTGCCGGCTTTGTCTGTCCGTCCGCACTCAGATCTTAAAATCTATTGAAGTTAGAGGGATGCAAATTGTTATGTTGATTACCCACCCTCCAATCATCAAAGATACCAAATTGCTGCCCCCTAGCCTCAGTAGTTTTTATTTAAAGTTAGCCTTAATCTTGCATCTGGCAACGATGTAAGACAGGCCACTACCAGGCCGCTGGTTAAAGATTCATGGGCTACGGCTCTTACAGCGTTATACCGAGACCACAGAAAGATAGATCTGTTCTCGGTGACTTTGATTACGCTGTACAGAAAACTTGATTGCGCCGAAGACACTTCGGCGCATTCTTTACTAGTTTTTTTCAGATATCTGCTTTCACGTAAAAGATAATGTTCTAGTTGGGAATTTCATAAAAAAAAAAAAAATTGCAAAGCAGGTCTTTATTCTTATATGCGTCCTTGGCAAAGATATCTAAAAAAAACGAAATAAAATCTCGCGTTGCCCAACTTTCAACTTAAAGGAAATACATATTTCCACTGCTGTGCTGAAGAGTTTTATTGCTCTTAATCTACACTAGGGAGTTACAAATATAACTTGGTAATCAAATTTTTTTATGAACCTAGAATTCTATATCCAAATTACAGTGATTCATTTCACATTATTAAAATTGTCTGCGTGGATGGAGAGAGAGAGAGAGAGAGGAGAGAGAGAGAGAGAGAGAGAGAGAGAGAGAGAGAGAGAGAGAGAGAGAGAGAGAGAGAGACAGACAGACAGAGAAAGAGAGAGACAGAGAGAGAGACAGACAGACGATGGATCAAAGGCTTTGTTGAAACATGTAACAAAAATTTATTAATTTAAAATACAAAGATACTGTAAAATATTTCCTTTTGTGAGCGAAATAACTGGACGATCGTTCCAAAAAGGGCAACTGGGTTTCCAAAGGAACGTTATTTTTGACCTGAGAGAGGATGTAACTTGAAGCGTCAATAGAGGGATGGTGCAGGTGGATAAAATTTAAATGGAAAAACGTTTTTGGGATAGCAGGAGAAAAAAAAAAAAAGCAGTGTTATCTACCCAGATGTGACCTTGCCACTGAATGCAAAACAAGTCAACAATACAGCGGTTGAACGCACTGAATGTAGAAGTAAGTTTTAAATCTTTTTATAAAGTCAGTGAAATAAGAGATATTTTTATATAAATAAAAAAATATAGTAAAGTATTATTCCGAGGAATATTTGACTTTCAATATTACTTCATACTGATTTAATATAAATAAATAGTATGAAGGGTGAACCGAATAGAAAAATTTAATTATCTTGGTTCAACAGTGGCTGATTATGGAAATTTGGATGTAGAAATAAACAGAGTGCAGGATGGATGGAAAAATTGGAGAAAGATGTCAGGTGTCTTGTGCGACCACAGAATCAATGTAAAGGTTAAAGGAAGAGTGTATAAGACAGTAGTGAGACCAGCTTTGATGTATGGAGCAGAAACTGGCCGGTAAAGAGAGTGCAAGAGAAGAAATTGGATGCGGTAGTGATGAAAATGCTCAGGTGGATGTGTGGAGTAACAAAAATGGACAGGATAAAAAATGAAAGAATAAGAGGAACTACTAAAGTAGAATTATCAAGGAAGGCCCAGGAAAGAAAACTGCAGTGGTATGGCCATGTGATGAGAAGGGATGAGACATATGTAGGGATGAGAGCGATGCAGAGGGAGGTGCCTGGCGGGAGAGCAAGAGGAAGACCAAAGCGAAGGTGGATGGATGTAGTTAGAGAAGACCTGAGAGATAAACAGTTGTCAGAGAACGATGTGTTTGACCGAGCCAGGCGGAGGAAAGCTGTCAGAAACATCCACCCCACATACAAGTGGGATAAGATGCAGAGAAAGAAGTATCAAGAGTCACTGCAACTTCTGCATCTGTTGTCACTTGTAGTTTCGATAATGGCCCTTAATGTTTGGCTACACCAGTTGAGCTTGATATTTTCTTCATTCTGCTGTCTATACTTAAGATTTTCATTTTGGGGGTTACTTTGATCACGTTTCCTTACAACAGTACATTTCTCATCTTTAGGATGTTTTTGTATTAATGATATTTGAATGGAAAGAGACCACTCGGCGAAAGATAAATATTTTTCTGCCTCACTGCAGTTTTTTGAAGCTCTTCAGACATTGCATCTTGCAGTAATACAGATGCATTGGCGATGCCCTTAACAAGTAATAATACTAAAACATCCCATATTTTAGGAAAGTGTCGAGGTACACTCACAGACATAGACACACATATACAGTATATGCACACACACACAGACACACACAAACACATACACGCACACACGCACACACACATACAGTATATACGTATATGTATAATTATATATATATATATATATATATATATATATATATATATATATATATATATATATATATATATATAAATTTCTGACTCACGTCGGGATCGAACCCAGGTCTCTCAGGTGGAAAGCAAGGGCGTTACCCACTGGGCCATACAAGTCTAAAAGAAGCTGGAACCTGAGAGCAACTGCACCCAAGGAATTACCTGGGCAAGCTAACTGCTTGCATACCAGCGAGTTTTCCCCCAACTTCCCGACTCAGCAATGACCCAATAGACAACACGTGATTGTGTGTTGATGATTTCTATCTTATTCACTCAGAAGGGATAATTCGAATGAAATGTTGTCTATTGGGTCATTGCTGAGTCGGGAAGTTGGGGAAAACTCGCTGGTATGCAAGCAGTTAGCTTGCCCAGGTAATTCCTTGGGTGCAGTTGCTCTCAGGTTCCAGCTTCTTTTGGACTTGTATGGCCCAGTGGGTAACGCCCTTGCTTTCCACCTGAGAGACCTGGGTTCGATCCCGACGTGAGTCAGAAATTTATTTCTGTTCCACACGTGATTGTGTGTTGATGATTTCTATCTTATTCACTCAGAAGGGATAATTCGAATGAAATGTTGTCTATTGGGTCATTGCTGAGTCGGGAAGTTGGGGAAAACTCGCTGGTATGCAAGCAGTTAGCTTGCCCAGGTAATTCCTTGGGTGCAGTTGCTCTCAGGTTCCAGCTTCTTTGAGACTTGTATGGCCCAGTGGGTAACGCCCTTGCTTTCCACCTGAGAGACCTGGGTTCGATCCCGACGTGAGTCAGAAATTTATTTCTGTTCCACACGTGATTGTGTGTTGATGATTTCTATCTTATTCACTCAGAAGGGATAATTCGAATGAAATGTTGTATATTTGGGTCATTGCTGAGTCGGGAAGTTGGGGAAAACTCGCTGGTATGCAAGCAGTTAGCTTGCCCAGGTAATTCCTTGGGTGCAGTTGCTCTCAGGTTCCAGCTTCTTTTAGACTTGTATGGCCCAGTGGGTAACGCCCTTGCTTTCCACCTGAGAGACCTGGGTTCGATCCCGACGTGAGTCAGAAATTTATTTCTGTTCCACACGTGATTGTGTGTTGATGATTTCTATCTTATTCACTCAGAAGGGATAATTCGAATGAAATGTTGTCTATTGGGTCATTGCTGAGTCGGGAAGTTGGGGAAAACTCGCTGGTATGCAAGCAGTTAGCTTGCCCAGGTAATTCCTTGGGTGCAGTTGCTCTCAGGTTCCAGCTTCTTTTAGACTTGTATGGCCCAGTGGGTAACGCCCTTGCTTTCCACCTGAGAGACCTGGGTTCGATCCCGACGTGAGTCAGAAATTTATTTCTGTTCCACACGTGATTGTGTGTTGATGATTTCTATCTTATTCACTCAGAAGGGATAATTCGAATGAAATGTTGTATATTTGGGTCATTGCTGAGTCGGGAAGTTGGGGAAAACTCGCTGGTATGCAAGCAGTTAGCTTGCCCAGGTAATTCCTTGGGTGCAGTTGCTCTCAGGTTCCAGCTTCTTTTAGACTTGTATGGCCCAGTGGGTAACGCCCTTGCTTTCCACCTGAGAGACCTGGGTTCGATCCCGACGTGAGTCAGAAATTTATTTCTGTTCCACACGTGATTGTGTGTTGATGATTTCTATCTTATTCACTCAGAAGGGATAATTCGAATGAAATGTTGTCTATTGGGTCATTGCTGAGTCGGGAAGTTGGGGAAAACTCGCTGGTATGCAAGCAGTTAGCTTGCCCAGGTAATTCCTTGGGTGCAGTTGCTCTCAGGTTCCAGCTTCTTTTAGACTTGTATGGCCCAGTGGGTAACGCCCTTGCTTTCCACCTGAGAGACCTGGGTTCGATCCCGACGTGAGTCAGAAATTTATTTCTGTTCCACACGTGATTGTGTGTTGATGATTTCTATCTTATTCACTCAGAAGGGATAATTCGAATGAAATGTTGTCTATTGGGTCATTGCTGAGTCGGGAAGTTGGGGAAAACTCGCTGGTATGCAAGCAGTTAGCTTGCCCAGGTAATTCCTTGGGTGCAGTTGCTCTCAGGTTCAGCTTCTTTTAGACTTGTATGGCCCAGTGGGTAAACGCCCTTGCTTTCCACCTGAGAGACCTGGGTCGATCCCTTCGATCCCACGACGTGAGTCAGAAATTTATTTCTGTTCCACACGTGATTGTGTGTTGATGATTTCTATCTTATTCACTCAGAAGGGATAATTCGAATGAAATGTTGTCTATTGGGTCATTGCTGAGTCGGGAAGTTGGGGAAAACTCGCTGGTATGCAAGCAGTTAGCTTGCCCAGGTAATTCCTTGGGTGCAGTTGCTCTCAGGTTCCAGCTTCTTTTAGACTTGTATGGCCCAGTGGGTAACGCCCTTGCTTTCCACCTGAGAGACCTGGGTTCGATCCCGACGTGAGTCAGAAATTTATTTCTGTTCCACACGTGATTGTGTGTTGATGATTTTCTATATATATATATATATATATATATATATATATATATATATAATATTATATATATATATATATATATATAATATATATATGTATATGTCAACAAGTTTATTCAGGATACGAATATAAATCATAGCAAGAGTATTTCATTTGCATATCATTTGAGTATTGTAAAGCTGCTGTGTAGCTGAGAAGGTAGCTAAACTTGTCAAACTGGTGCAAATCTTTTTCGCAGTATAGTATTTGCTTAAAAAACTCTTTATTTATCATTAAGGTGCCAGAGTGGGTGTTTATTTGGTTTGTAGTAAAGCTCTATGGGAAGAGGTCCTAAGTAAGCTAATTTTCTTGGGCTAATTTGTCGTGGGGCTCAACTACCGTTAATTAGTATTTGGCGCTGAATTTTCTGGCGCTCATTTTATCACATATATAAAAGACTAATTGAATAATTGAGAAGTCTTCCATGATATTTATATATATAATTTTTAAACGTGAGACAAATAGACAAACAGGCAGACAGACAAAGTATTGTATGAATAAGGACAAAATAACGCTAAAATCGAAGCAAGTCTGAAACTGATTCTGCGATTACAGTTTAATAAATCTTTTATTTGGCATCAAAACTTGCGAGGTAAAATAATTATGATAGTTTTGGTGTTTTAAAATAATCAATCAAATTTGATACTTATAATATATTGGCAGCGAAACGAAAATAGCTTAATTAGATAGCTAACTCCAGTACTTTTATTTCATCGGTGTATTCCTCCCTATTTATAAATTCACTTTAAAATGAAGTGTTTAGTTTGATAAGATTCTTTAGAGTAAATATCAAAAACAGAGCGTTTCATATTATGATGCAAATCCTATTAAAGCGCCGCAGTGACGTTTGCATAAATAGCTTACCTTCAGGAATGATATACGCTGATATTAAAAACTACTCTTTATTTTCCTTCTGTAAAATATTTTGTTAGAGAATTTCTACTAATTATATTATGCTTCAGCTGATTATCACCATTTTTCATTTTAGCCTACTCTTTTAGACAGGTCGTAAGGTTAAAATTATCATTAATTCTTTTATCCCAACTATGCTCTCTTATGATTAATATTGAATATATATATATATATATATATATATATATATATATATATATATATATATATATATATATATATATATATATATATATATATATACATACATATATAATATATAGGGTGTTTCGAAATTAGAACTCCCCCCCCCTCCACAGAACAAATGGTAAGTTATGAAGTTTTCTGCTATAGCCTAGCTCCAAGTACATTTTTTCAAGTTTCTCTTCAGCTATTTTTCATTTTACATTTCTTGTATTTTCAGACTGAGTGATGGAGTTAGGTACAGCCATGGCTAACGACTCGGAGGAAATCAGATGGATTGACTGAATCCAGGCTATAACCTTCAGAGAGGCCAGGAATGGTGGCGCATCCTTCATTTCACGTTCCTGGATAGCTAAATACATTAAAAGAGATGAACCCTTTGTTAAAAGAAACTGGAACAAAAATCCATATGACTGTCATCGTGAAAAGAGTGAGAATCTTGGAAGGCCTAAGTCCTTTCTCAGGAGTCAAAAGACATCATAGCTGAGGCAGTGGGTAGCCCAAGAAAGTCTTTACGTAAATTGGCGCTTGAACTAGAAACAAAAAGGCGAAAGAAGAGAAGTTATAGTGCTGTATATTGTGAGTTGAAAAAATCTGATATCAAGCCATTTCATGTTATCAGCAAGCCCAACATCACTCAGCAACAGAGAGAAGACTGTGCATGGTTTTGTGGTTCATTTCTTAAAGATTGTTATGAAGCTGACTTTCTCCATGTTGCCGCATCAGATGAATTCTTCATTTACACTGTCAGGAAGCCAAATCATAAAAATGACATAATTTGGGCTGCAAAGTTGGATGATATCAGCAATGACGTGCACTATTGCCAAGTTGTGAAATTTCCTGAATGTTTGGGAATTTTTCTCTGTTTCATAGCCAAACAGTTAATGTGGATCATCAAAGAAAAAGGACAGTCATGGAATGGCGAATACTTCAGAAAAACTGTGCTTACTGGTGGAATATTTCCTTTCCTCAAAGATCTTGAAAATGTGTTATCTGTTGAAGAAGTCACATTATTGCATGATAAGGCACCATGTTTCAAGGCTCTTCAGAAACAGTGGTACCGATTTCTTCTCATCAAGTGAATTTCCAGGTAGCTCCTCTGTCCTTAATGTGTGTGAAAACATTGGTAGTATCTTAAAGGATTGTGCTGAAGCACGCACAGTGAACTATGATGGTATACCAAGCCTCGCCGACCTGCAAAGAGAGGTGACCGAAGTGCTGAGGGAGATGGAGTTTGAGTCTCAGTTTTTTTGCAATTTTGTGAACTCATACCCCTCAAGAATGCAGGCTGTGGTACAGGCAGATGGAGGCCACACAAAATATTAAATACTCAGAGAGAAACTTAAGTAAATACCTGTTCTGAATTACTTTTGTTTTTGTCCATATCAATTTTAGCTTATGCTGCAGAGGGGAGACTCTAATTTCGAAACACCCTATATATATATATATATATATATATATATATATATATATATATATATATATATATATATATATATATATATATATATATATATATATATACATACATATATATATATATATATATATATATATATATATATATATATATATATATATATATATATATATATATATATATATATATACATATATATATATATATATATATACACACATATATATATATATATATATATATATATATATATATATATATATATATATATATATATATATATATATATATATATATATATATATATATATATATATATATGTATATATATATATATATATATATATATATATATATATATATATATATATATATATATATATATATATATATATATATATATATATATTTGGTGAACTATACCCCTCGAGAATGCAGGCTGTGGTACAGGCAGATGGAGGCCACACAAAATATTAAATACTCAGAGAGAAACTTAAGTAAATACCTGTTCTGAAATACTTCTGTTTTTGTCCATATCAATTTTAGCTTATGCTGTAGAGGGGAGACTCTAATTTCGAAACACCCTATATATATATATATATATATATATATATATATATATATATATATATATATATATATATATATATATATATATATATATATATATATATATAGATATGTTACAAGAACAGAATTAAACATTTTTTTGAAAGTGTACGTAACGTAATCCTAACGTTCTTCTTCAGGAAAAAGGCGTGAAATGGTTCGCTCATGGAAACACGTGCATCCTTTTTTCTGTCCTCTCTCTCTCTCTCTCTCTCTCTCTCTCTCTCTCTCTCTCTCTCTCTCTCTCTCTCTCTCACCGTGTATCACCTCTCTCTCTCTCTCTCTCTCTCTCATCGTTTTCCGAAGTTCACCCACCCGAATCTCACTCATTCTCACCAAAGCAATTAAATGGACTATTTAAAGAAACGCAATAGTTTCTACAAAAATAGGTTTATTATTCAAATAACCGAACAAAAAATGAATAAAACAAAGCAAAGATTAAAATGCATAATAAATGAATTATCGAGTCAGATAACTAAACTCTGCACTGCAAAACACTTCTGATTAAAGAAGTCTCACTATGGCTAATAGCCTGAAAACATCCAAAATCACACATACTCCCCAAATCAATAACTAAAGTCATGTCAAAAAAAAACAGTCTACCACATGTTATTCGAACCAGTCCACACTGTCCACAGACATCTGTCGAAAGAATTAAACATGATAGAAAACTCCCAAAAATATATGAAATGCAAAACACAATAATGGAAAGTGTAAAATGCATAACCAAGATATGGCAAACGTAACATAACAAAACCATAATATAAAAGAGGTATGAATATTCATATTAAATCTCCCACACCAGTTCAAAAGTTCATAATGATCAGAAAATCATGGTAAAAATCACAAGTTCAATTTCCTCCCATAAAAACAGAGATTTCAAACTCTACCTTATCTGCCGATTCAAAGCCTGGATCCTCTCCAAAGCTACGTCTAGACAACTGCAGTTCTATCACGTTAATGAACGATCAAACTCACCTTTAGGGCAGATTTTGGCATAATCTAGATCAAATTAACGCACGTACTCACGAATATACATAACACTTCGGAGATCACCTGACTGCCAATATTGCTGAGGTTCTCACGCAGATAGCTGAGGAATCAAACTATTTGCTGAACACAAAGATTTTACATCGAGTGTCTCGACCTAGTTCCATCTGACTCCAAAAATTCTTCCATCACATCTTAAAGCATTGAAGCTATGAAATGCATATATGTGTCCTTTAAAATTGTAGCAGCCATATTTTCTGAAATAGATATATATATATATATATATATATATATATATATATATATATATATATATATATATATATATATATATATATATATATTTGGTGAACTATACCCCTCAAGAATGCAGGCTGTGGTAGAGGCAGGAGGCCACACAAAATATTAAATACTCAGAGAGAAACTTAAGTTAATACCTGTTCTGAATTACTTTTGTTTTTGTCCATATCAATTTTAGCTTATGCTGTAGAGGGGAGACTCTAATTTCGAAACACCCTATATATATATATATATATATATATATATATATATATATATATATATATATATATATATATATATATATATATATATATATATATTTATATATATATATTATATATATATATATATGAAACCGTTATATACTTCCCATGATTTCACAGGAATGATATTTTTCAAATATTACATTCACTCGTTTTCTCAAATATTAGCTTTCTAAATTAATTTTTTTATTCTAAAATAGAATTGCAACAAACCCCTTTTTCATTTGATTATACACTTGATATGGGTGTGCGCAGGTTGTCGGTAGCCAATTATGTTCCAGACTTTTAAGATAATTAAAAGCTTTTTCGAACTGAGAGCATAAATACTCGTTCATCTTCTAATTTACCTCTGCATTATTGGCATTATTGCCATCTTTCCGCTGTATAAACATTCATTAATTGTTAGTGAGGCATTATGCCAGGAAAAACAAAATAGTTCTTAATGTTTGAGAACGGTCTTAGAGTGTTTTATATCATAAATTTCTGGGTGTCTTCAAAGATACCCAGAAATAGACATTTTGCAGAAAGGAATAAGTGTTCCTTTAGAAGATTTGATAGTAATGGCTTATGTGTTTGATTTAACAATATAAAGTTTGTGCAAGGTATTCTGCATTAGCTCTTAGAACCTGTTTCCTGTATTTGTAATCAGCTTACCGATTAAATATGTTATACACTTCAAGCAAGTTAAGTTTAATAAATCGACAATTTGCTAGCTATTGATTTATTATTAAATATCTTTCATATAGTTTCGTTACAGTGCAATGTCATGACTCGCGCTCGTATAACAGTGCAGGTCGTACTTTATGTATAAACTTACTTTTGTATATAGTTTCGGTCTATTGGATGTCAATATGTTATTCAGCCTGTGCACTGTATAATTTGGTATTTTTAGTCTATTACTGAATTCCAACTCAAGAGAGCCTGTACTGTACGTCGTTGTCCGTGATATTTGAAAGATTCAACTCCATTGATGGATTGCACATATAGCATATTGTACAAATGTAGAAGAAACAAGGATATTAACATCACGAACAGGTAAGCATTTGTTTCCTCATAATATTCTCGTCAGCTCTAGCTGTATTTAGCCGCTTTATACCAGCATAGAAAACTCATCTGCAGCGTGTCGAACCTCTCTCTCTCTCTCTCTCTCTCTCTCTCTCTCTCTCTCTCTCTCTCTCTCTCTCTCTCTCTCTCTCTCTCTCCTTCTTCTTCTTCTTCTTCTTCTTCTTCTTCTTCTTCTTCTTCTTCTTCTTCTTCTTCTTCTTCTTCTTCTTCTAATTATGTAAATAAAGATTTAAAATTCGCTGTCTTCCGCATGGAATATTTTATGCTATCATTATCCCGAAAGAAAGCTTGAGTGTTGGGAAAAAATACTTAATTCTCTTCTCTAAGCACTAAATTAACAGGAAAAGTACGAAACAAATGAAAATACAAATGAAGATAAAGAAACAATCTTCTTTGGAAAACGTTAATGGAGTCTGGAAGCAATCTTTCATGAAGTCTGAAGAAGAATTCTAAGTAAAATAGAGCATTTTCTCGGTAAAGTTTATGTCTTGGGGTAATTTATATCAAGGGAGCCTGTGATATGGGATCATGAAATTTTGGGGGGGGAAATTATGGCTAGCGATAAGGATGAGTTGGGTGAGGTGTTGGCTGCTGAAGATCATGAGAATGGATGGGCTTTGAGAAGTTCGTTCCGCCAGAAATCAAAAGTTGGTGTTGTTGCTGTTGTTTCATGATGACTATATGTATTACTTTCGGCCGCTGAACAAAGGTGGCTAGAGCTTCCATTTTATGTATTCTGTGACCCGAGGTTTTTTTAATTATGTTTCTATACTTACAGCTATGCTATGACATAATTTATAGTATCCGCTGTGGTGGAGCAGTGGTATGATTCTCGACTACCAGTCGAGAGGGCCGGGGTTCAAAACCCGTCGCTCACTGATGGCTCTCTTTGAGCCATTGCACAAATCCGATAGCCTGTCAACCTAATGGTCCGAAAAAGCCCGAGAGGTTCAGTAGGAGAATAGGTACCACACCTTGGGCTGGGGAGTTAAACAGTGGGCCTAGCGACACACTAACCACGTGTCATAGGCATTGGGACCTTTCCCCCACTGGTTGTCGGCCTAAGTAAAACAGGAGAACAGCGCCTGCCCTGTGGGCCTTGCCTTACCTTACCTTACAGTTCGTTCGGGTTGCCCCAGGTCCCTCAGTGTGAGGCACCTCTGATGTCTACCAGAGAATTGCTAATGCATCTTCCGGTATATTTTGCATCTTCCAGTCTTGGATACATCTTAGATATTTGTCGAGCTTATTCTTAAATACATCTACGCTCACTCCTGATATGTTTCTCAGATGAGCTGGTAGCGCACTGAATAGACGCTGCATTATCGATGCTGGTGCGTGGTGGATTAATGTCCTGTGTGCTTTCCTTAGTTTTCCTGGTATAGTTTTGGGCACTATTAATCTACCTCTGCTTGCTCTTTCTGATATTTTTAGCTCCATGATGTTTTCAGTAATTCCTTCTATCTGTTTCCACGCCTGGATAATCATGTAGCGTTCTCTTCTCCTTTCAAGACTATATAAATTTAAGAATTGTAGTCTTTCCCAGTAGTTAAGGTCCTTAACTTCTTCTATTCTAGCTGTAAAGGACCTTTGTGCACTCTCTATTTGTGCAATATCCTTTTGGTAGTGTGGGTACCATATTATATTGCAATATTCAAGTGAACTACGTACGTACGTTTTATAAAGCATAATCATGTGTTCGGCTTTTCTTGTTTTGAAGTGCCGGAACAACATTCCCAGTTTTGCTTTGCATTTTGCCAATAGTATTGCTATTTGGTCATTGCATAACATATTCCTATTCAACATCACACCAAGGGAGACTTTAACTTTAACTTGCAGCTGTTCTGTGACAAACTTTATTTCTATCCTAAATCATATCTGCATTTTCAGCCAGAAACGTGAAACGTTAATTATAACATTTAGAATATAATTTTATGACTTGACATATCTTAGAAAATATATGGATTTGGATGCAGTTCACGAGAATTAGAAATATACCACTCACTTCTCTACAAAATACAGCCTCCATGTTGACCGGTAGGCCTCTCCATCTTTTTTGTTCAGGAGATTATATTTATTCAGCGCCGGAGGCTTTAATAACGAATATGTTGATGTTTTTAACACTTACTTTTTACGCAAGTATTTAGCTATTGGTTATTTGCATTTCGTAGGATTAAGTTTTTCCTGCCAAAATGCTCAAATACTTATAGCGCCTTTTGGTTTACATATTTTTCCTTGCTAGAATGTTCAGTTAATTTAGAGACTTATATTTTGGATATTTTTCCTTAGTTGTTACATTAATAAATACGTTCCAAACCTTATTTTTCTTTTAGAAATACTGAAATTATTATAAACACTGATTTGTTTAATTCCTTGCGTCAAGTGAACATCTCATGGCTCAGATGAATTGCAGTGAAATACCCAGGCGATGCAGAGATGAAGTTCGGTCTTTGAGATACATATCGGGTCTGCTTAAAGTCTTAAACGTTGGTGTATTTACACAGATCCTCGTTATGTTATTGACGTTATATTCTACGCCTAGAATTGAAACGCCGTTCCAATATGGGCAAATGCTTTGATGAAATGTTTGACAAACATAACTTACGTGTAAGTAGGTAGCGTACTTATGTCGAGGTGGGAATCGATGCCATTTGCAAACTTCGATACAGATAATAATTCCGAAAATGACTCGTATTGACAGATATAAGTTGAGGATGTAAGCAAATCTAATAGAGAGAGAGAGAGAGAGAGAGAGAGAGAGAGAGAGAGAGAGAGAGAGAGAGAGAGAGAGAGAGAGAAACTCTGGCTTGACTTTTGAGGCTGTTGTAATTCATTTCTTTATTTGACCTTCTCTTAAAGGTTCCTCACATCACTATTCAAAGCCACGGTAAAAGAATATTCCTTCCCAGACTGGAGAAAGAACAGTGAGGAATGCGAACTCTCTTCCACAATCTGTCTTCCTCCGCTCTTTCCTCATGACCAAACTATTTCAGACACTGATTTAGCTCTTGACTTACAACTATAATTTTTGTACCCACTCTACATACCTACAAATATCATGCCTATCTGACGTTGAATGTGTCATGAATAACTGTACGCTATAGAATGATGTAAGTGGTATAAACCAGTGCCTCTTGCACCTTTTTATTACCTTTTTTTGCCTAACTCAAATAGGTTAATGATCAAAATGGAAGTGAAATTTTCAGTGATACATCCGAAATCGTGTTTAATGCAACCGAGTATACAGAATAGATAACATCAGTTTAACACGTACTGTTTATTTCATTTGTCAAACTGAGGGACAGTGGGCATCTGTTCTCAAACTCGAAGTAAACAAGAAAAAAAAATATACGTGCCACTACCATTCTTCCTACAAACATTCACACGTAGATACACGCGTATAATAATGAATCATGTACACCTAAGAAAATATACCTGAGATGGTTTAAGTCACGCTCTAAAAACATAACAACTACGGCTAAACAATGTTTTCCATTTTGAATACATAGGGTTATTGCCAGAAAGCTCCCAGATCCGTCGTATTACGGAGGCGAAGGCGTGCCTAACCCACAAATCAGCCCAACCACCTGGAGAGTAAAGTTTAACCAGCCGGATGAGAACATACGGCGAACTCATCTCCAGTTGACGTTCAAGTTCAGCCAAACTTTTCCCCCCAGAACGATTACAGCTGCCCTGACGTTGAGAGAGAGAGAGAGAGAGAGAGAGAGAGAGAGAGAGAGAGAGAGAGAGAGAGAGAGAGAGAGAGAGAGAGAGAGAACTGCTTGCGAAAAACAGGTGTTGAAAAATTTCTTATTGTCTTTAGAATGATATTCTAAAATAATTCTTAAAGTAATTCCTACTAGCACTGTTTCATTGTAAGCAGACAATGTTGCTTAAAAATATATGGTAAGGACAAACCTCTTCTTTGGGGATTTGAACCGGTGGCTTAAGATTTCCCAGGCCAACACTATATCCACTAAGTCGCAGAAGATATATGGTTATAGTAGGCTTACTATATTTTCCAAAGCTTAAATAGTAGCGTATATATAGTTATACTCCTTTAACTGTCTTTTTCGACGTGAATTTGTACATTGGTAGACATTTGAATAGCTTCTTTTATCCAGAGGAAATCTTAGAAGGTCGACAGAATTCCATAGAAAGCTTTACTGAGGAATAATTTTTAAGCCAATGAATTCTGTGTTTTGGCCTGAAATCAACAAGCGATGAACAAAAGATCTCTTGGTTCAAGGGGGTTGCGGCAAATAGTTCCTACTTAGAATTATACGTATAATACTGGCCAAAGATGATAACATACAGTTTTATTGCCATTACATCCATGGCGTGGGGATCCCTAATTAGGAAAATTACATTGTCTGCCGTGGCAGGTAAACACAAACTCATGGAACCTGGAAAAAGAAATGTATCTAAGATTTCATCGGGAAAGAGTAAGTATCCAACTGAATATGGAATCAATATTAGAGGGTGAGGCCTTCAACACTTGTTATAGCCGGGATACAGTAAAAGTTTTATATTGCGGAAAAAATTCGTCATTTTGAGTCAGGAAGTTGAACGATAAAACTGCTCAAAGTGAACTTGTTAAAAAAAATGGTGAATGTATCAAAAATAACATCCATTCTACGTAGTTTAGAAACGATAAGTAGGAGGAATTCTAAACCTCCGCATAAAAGCTACATTTAAAAATCCCATTTTATTGTCGCCACTTTTTCTTACGAAGTCTCAGCTGGACCCTACTCGGACCTGGTTTTCACTTTTATTAATTTTTCTATTACTGCTTTAAGTTTTAATTTGGAAAAGAACTATGCTTATTAGTTTAGAAAACTACTTATATCAATAAATACCTAGAGTTCAATGACACACTTTTCATAATTTAACAAATATATGTAATATATCTAAATGTTTCCAGTCAATATATTTTATCAAGTTTAAAGATTTTGCTTGAAAAGAGTGTAGAGGAAGCAAGGGGGAGACCAGGTACTGAGTCATGGAATAGGTAATTAAGAGGAACGAATCATCAAAGGCCTTTACCAGTCCAGCATATTAATGGCGTTTTCACTCTACAGTTTCTGTTTGCTTTAATTTGCCAAAACATTTGTGAATCTAGTGTCCCAAGGCCTTGCTGAATTTCCTGTACAGACCGCTGCTGTACCCATACGGATTTACACACACACACACACACACACACACACACACACACACACACACACACATATATATATATATATATATATATATATATATATATATATATATATATATATATATATATATAATATAATATATATATATATATATATATATATATATATATATATATATATATATATATATATATATATATATATATATATATGTGTGTGTGTGTGTGTGTGTGTGTGTGTGTGTGTGTGTGTGTAAATCCGTATGGATACAGCAGCGGTCTGTACAGGAAATTATATATATATATATATATATATATATATATATATATATATATATATATATATATATATATATATATATATATATATACATTAAGCTACGAATTTCGTTGAACATACAATTCGCGCTACTTGGGGAGTATCACCGTATCACCGAAGGGGAATTATTAGTGATAAATGGTTTGGTACCTAAGTGACTCGAAAACTCGAAAGCGCAACCAGCGATTGATATACTGTATATGTGTGTATATATATATATATATATATATATATATATATATATATATATATATATATATATATATATATATATATATATATATATATATATATATATATATATATATATATATATATATATATATATATATATATATAAAACGGGCTACGGCGATTTGCTTCAGCGACAAACTCAAGGGACAGAAAAGTGGTTTAGTTTTTAGCAAATCGAGTTGTGGAGTTTAACAGGCGTCTTCCAAATTTCTCATAGATTTTCAGTGTCTCTTTCTTTCACATGAACCTGCACCATTTCATCTATTTCTTTGATCTGTTCATGATTGCAATATACTGTGGGTAGACTTTGAAATCGGTTTTACTTTTTTTGTTTTATAAAGTTTATTACAGATATAAGCAATGTCATTTATGGGCATACAACCGACGTCAGAATAACCAGCTAAATCGCTAAGGAAAAGCATATTGTCATTAACCTGACATCTCTCTGAGTGATTTCATACCATGTAATATACAGAGGTAAAAGGTTTCTTCCACTCAAATTTCCTCTAGATTGTATACTTTCATATAACAAGATCGGTTAGGAATTCTTTTGATTGCTTCGTAGCGTATAATTGTATCTTCTGCTGTTTCACGGGACTTTACAAACATAATCTACCCCCTTTTCCAGCGTGATTTTGATGTCAAGTTTTCTAAGACACGCTCTATGTGACAATGAACTAAAAGACTGAACAAAACGAAAACTTTTTCTCTTTTCATAATTACAGATTCGAACTCTACCACAAAAGCATCGTAGCACTATTTTCCTCGTGGCTGTACCTTTTACTTTTTCATCTTAGAAGTTTTATTGGCAAACCATTTACCGAATATTGACAAAATACCAATGTTTTTCTTACTTTAGTATGAGGACTCTTAGGGTGTCCTTTTATTTACTGAGGAGGAATATAACGTGTAATAAATATTTCAAAAGAGAATATCCAGATGAAAACTACGACTTCATCGAATCCCCTGGAGATTTTGGAAACTCTGAAATTATGACAATAATGCACAACGTGATCTACACGAATCTCTACGCGATAATTACGTGTTTCTATCGTGAATCTAATTATAATTGATAAGTGCTTGGCGGTCAAAGTCACTATCTAGTATTTCTAAACCAAACAATGGTTCGAATCTCGGCCGGCGAAGGAGAACTTGGCAATTATGATTCATATTCAGTGTAGGTTATTCCCAAGCTATAGTGAATATGATATTAAAATGCATTTGTGGCTTAATATCTGTAAATTTAAAAAGTCATGCCCACATAAGAGAGAAAAATTCGGATAACAGGTAAAACTTCTTACCCTTCGAACCTGATGCAATATGTCCGGTTCACTGTGAGCATCCAGAGGACTTAATTAGGGGATGTCTGGAAATATAATTGAAATCTAACTCGAAGACATAATCAGGGAGAGAAGACCACTCAGGTGATATCAATCGCTGATCGGAGCCGATGAATAACGTTTCATGAACCCATTTGCAACATCCATTCAAACTCATTCATGTTGTAATATCCTGAGGGTGCAATCGCAAGAAATCAAATATAAAATGTTTCATTTGAAGTCTCCTGTTTCGTGTTTTAGTGTTAGCATATTTTTGTATCTTTTGAAAGAAAAATAGAATATCGCATAATTGATAATGTAACTTTTTGTTTGCTTTAGAATCATTTTCTTGGTTTCTTGAATTTGAGCTTTATAAGAAGTAAAGAGTATTCTCACATCAGTCTTAGTTCAAGGAATAACCATAATCATCACCGGCACCTTTGTGTCAAAGAAAATTTGAATTATAAACAACAAAATATCTGCCTCTCGCCTGGATTCTTTTTTTCAAAAACAGTTCAAAATGCCAAATTATTCGTAAACAGTCTTACATTAAGAACATTAATCTAATCTCTAGTGTAACAAAGACTTAACATGCTCCATTTCCAGCGACTTTTACAATATGCATACCGAATGTGGGGCAACAAACGCTGCGTCATTTGCTAATCGGCGAGAATGCCATTGCTTAATTTCGCCAGACTTCGCTAAAGCAAATAGGGTCATTGCCCGCGACCTCAGAGAAACGGTTCACACGCCAGTCAGGTATTATTCCCTCCAGCGAGGCGTTAACAGTGCATGGTTTATGTTTACTAACTAGCATGTAGGTTAGTGAAAGGTAAAGAAAAAAAAGCTACAAGACTATTTACTACTACTTCATAGCTATTTTCTGGTTATGAACAAGGAGGTATGGAAATAACTAAAAGAAGATGGAAACTTTTTGGCCACGTTTTATTCAATCATTTATTTCATTCCAAAGAGAAAATTATCGACTAACTTTAGATTCTCGTTCGTCTTGAGCTAAGGAGACTAATCTATCCTCCCCTTAATGTTTCCGTTCCCCTACTCTAGATACCAGCGTATTACCTACGGTGATTACCCACTCTTTAAAATAAACAGTGAAAATTTCCATATCCCCACCGACACCGTTCATAGACGCAACTCACTTTCCTAATAACACTTCTTTATAAAAAAAAAAAAAAAACTGATTCGTAGGAAATAGAAACCTGTACGACAAGTATAATCCCGTGACAGTAAAGAACAAAAAATAAAATGACACGCAATCCATTTCTGGACCAGAAGATTAAATAAAGAATAGATTAATGAAATGTGCCGGCCATGTTCATCCTGACAAGGTTCTAATTAAGGAAGGTGAAAGGGGGACCACAGAAAACGAGGAGTGAGGGAGATTGTGTGCTGATGAGAGAGAGAGAGAGAGAGAGAGAGAGAGAGAGAGAGAGAGGAGAGAGAGAGAGAGAGAGAGATGCAACATGTGAATTGGCATTACTGCGCCAAAATGTATAACATCAAAAGGGCAGAGTTTCGAAGAGGTATTTTAACACGCATTGTGTCGGGGTACATCATAAATGAAATAAGATTTAAATATTTAGTCTGCGTGGTATCGATGACAGCACTTTGCTAACGGCAGTTTTAAGAATATTTGTGAGAATGGAATACGCATCCTGCAGGTTAGGGTTACTGAAAAATACCCTAAAAGGCAGGTTGGACAGGTGGGATACATGTGACCGGGTAAAAGGGAAGTAAGTAGTCATACAATATACAGTACTTGAGTTTGGTAATGTCGAAAACGTTGTTTATAAGAGCTTTCTATGATATTCAAGTCAAATCAATTTTCTTCACACCCTCTATTCTCTAGCACACAATAGGACACGCGAAGGTTCTAACACAAAAGGGAAGAGGGAGACTGGATTGTGCCAATAACTTCCTGGTCATGAAGCTAGAAAGCATGATAAGAATTCAATCCATAAACAAAATGTAATTATATTAGCAAACTCAACCTTTCCACACACTCCTTGGAATAATATTTCCCTGAGCTGAGGAAAAAATCCAAAGCATGTTTCCTGTGTCCTTATGAATATCCCTGGCCATAATACTGGTATTCCAGCGAAATGGAAAGCATATTTAACTCGGCTGTTAAACAAGAGAATTGGAAAATGCCAGAGGCGGCAATGCCTCCAAAAAGACATCCTGGAAATTATCGGTTGTTTCGCCGAGGAGACTCTTCGAAATAATCTCAGGAATTTTCAGGGCACATTACGTGCATCGAAGTAGTGGGGATATAAAAAAAAATATATAATTGTTTCTCACAAAACAAACAAGTAAAAAATGCTTCGAAGTTTCTTCGGCGCAATCGGGTTTTCTGTCCGGTGGTGCCCTCACCCACCGCCCATAAAACTCTTAGCCGTGGCCCATGAAACTCAGTAATGGTCCGTTTGTGGCCTATGTTGTTGGTACCTATACGATTATGGCTAACTTTAACCTTAAATAAAATAAAAACTGCTGAGGCTAGAGGGCTGCCATTTGGTATGTCTGATGATTGGAGGGTAGATGATCAAAATATCAATTTCCAGCCCTCTAGCCTTAGTAGTTTTAAGATCTGAGGGCGGACGGACAGACAAAGCCGGAAAAACAGTTTTCTTTTACAGAAAACAAAAAAGTAACCTTCAGAGAAACTAATTCTCCCGACTGTCGATAAGTCACATTGATTTTTTCCAAGAAGCTGAACATTCTGAAATGCGGGAATGTCAAAGCCAGCGACTGCGTGTTCACAAAAAAGGTAAGGAGCGACGATTCAGCATGAAAATTTCCCTCCCTTTCATTAGCTGTTAACGAGGAAACTTTGACCATTCGCTGAACTGTGGTAAAGAGGAAATCCATCCAGAAAGTTTGCTTATAATATTGATATTTATTCAGTGAATCCAAATTATAATATAAAAAATCGTTGGGGATGGATTGAAAGCTGTTCTCCCTAAATGAATTTTTGTATGTGAGAAAACTATCCAGTATCTGACGCTAAATGTATTGACGCCACATGTATTGTTGTTGCAAGGTGTGGAGTGGGAGAATCTCCAAATCCACTCGAAACTTTCTGAAGTTATAAAGGCATGACATGTGAAAAAAAATGTTATTAGTAATCGCACACCTGGCAGCGTAGTGGAAAGCTGAAAATAACAACGAGAATTGTTTTTATGTATATTTCCGGCATTTATACTTTGATTACAGGATGGAATTAAACTCATTACTGCTGCAATTAAACATGTTGCGAGAGGAGCAAGCACTTGAAATCATACTCCTTGGGGTACAAAAGGGGTTTCAGAATAAATAAAAAGTTTCAAAATGGTTCTGAGTACAGTTATATATGATAATGTGTCATATCAAATTGTATGAAACTTATCAGTCTGGAATTTCAGATCATTCTGTTTTCAGAGTATTTTCCTCGAAATCAGAAAATAGACCAACCACGTGAGATTTTCCAGTAAAACTCAGCATTCCAAATTCAGAGAGCAACTTTTGCCATAAAATTGACAAAGCAAAAGCTCGAATGTTCATAAAATCAGGCAGGGAGTGAGTTATCCTGCGAAAGTACCAAGGAAATTTGGCGTCTGCAGAGTTCAGGGTTGTTGCCCAGCTGATATCAAAATATTGATACTTGCGCCAACTCTGAATAGTCGTCTAAATTTAAAATGAAAGAGTATCGCTTTTGCCGGCTGACAGATATCGTTCTTATGAGAAAATATCATCTCATATTTGAAGCTAAATCGCATTCAGGGAAATTGCGTTTGTTTCATATTGTAAAACAGTAACATCTCTTTTGAGTGTTACGAGCATCACTGTATCTGGTATTGGAAACTGTATAGTTTAATTCATTCCGTTCGTCACGATCGTTGGTAATCATGCAAAACATGAAACTAGTATGATAACTGCTCTTCATTCTGTCTTTTCTAAAAATAATTCTTATCCTTAGTAGTGCACCGTGATCCAGTTAATGGTCAAAAGAAACTATCACTGACTGGTGTTCAAAGGTTGTACACTGGACAGATGAAGACGCATGACAGCTTATGAAGTATGGACCTACACAATCCTCACTTTGGCCACATTACGTTACCTTTCCGTGCTTCTTAAAAATATTATACTTAATGGTACTGACTTTCCCTTTTGTTTGAGGCAATGATCATTCGTTGTTAGACGCCTTATCTACGGCGGAAGTGGACTATTTCCTGTTTAATTATAAATAATTTTAATCACATATCTGCCGTGAGGACCACATCAACAAATTGATATCTGAAGGACTCCTGAATAAGGAAATGAGGAAGTGTTCCCAAGCGATTGCAACCTTGCAGTACACTTTATCATCAACTGACGAAAGATTGTAGTGCATTAAATCCTCTTGACTATAATCGCAACCTTTCGTGTGGTGTTACATCTGCCTTTACCTATCAGGTGGAGCGATACACTATTTTGAAGATTACGTTAGTGCTTTCTTACCTGCTTCAGTTGACAAGAGAAATCTATAAAGATTACACATAAAAACTGAAATGAGGAAAGTTATTTCCTTTTTATTCATGGACATATCTGAAACGGAAGACTCTTTCTTGTGTTCTAGAGTTAACTTTTAATTATTAACAAGGTTTCGAAAACTTTGAGGAAATGTCTTCTCTGTACTTTATTCACTCGACTTATGCTATAGATTTGTTCTTTACTGGAAGAAAACAAATATTTATAAGATGAATTACGATATATATTACAGACAGCCGAAGTATTTCTTTTGACAGAAAGTGAACGAAAAAAGAATAATCTCTTTTTCGAGATAAACATAATTCCCCTTTGAATACAGACTCATTCACAATGGCAGCCACCTGGATATAAGCCTTAAAAAAGAAATACTGTGAGATGATATTCTGAAAACGGAATTTCATTTTGCAATGTAGACTAGGCTTAGAAAGAATACAATTAAACAGAAACGTTGATTGCACATAGCTACGTATAGACCGCTTTGAAAGGTATTTGAAAGTCGCATGCATGTCGTAGTAAAAGAATTCCGAAATGAAAGCAAAGGAAGATATTGGAAATTCTAAACCTAACAGACCAAAACACACTTCAAACGTTCACTGCCATTCAGAGAACCTTCCAAACATACACGAACAAACACACACACACACACACACAAGTTCAGGGTTGTGATTTGAATACTTGACACTTCTTTAATCATGGTCGGCCAAGTGACAAGAAATTTTGATATATGTTCGCGTTTCTTTTCTTTCGAATTATGCACCGCTCAGAATGAGTTTTTATTTTTTTTTTACAGTTCAGTCACTCTTTTCATCATCTTTTATGTCACTTAGATATAATGATCATATTATGCTTGGGTTCTATCTTCTCTATTTTTTTGTGGAACTACAGAGTCTATTCAAGATTTAACGTTTTTATGATACACATTTGGCATTTGCAAATGAAAAAAAACTGTAAATCTTGCAAATGTCACGCTTAGATTTGTCTCTTTTGTCTTGGTCTGGCCTATAGATTTCTCATTTCCTTGTAAAATGCTCATAAATTACTTATGCACTTTTGTGAGGAATGAATTGTTACTGAAATAATGTGTTTACCTTTATATTATTGTGAAGTTGTTGTGCTGCAGAACGCAAGTGAGTTGTTTTAATGGTAATTGAACAGCCGAAGGACCATTATTTGTTACTCCCATTATGTAAGGTGAGGTCGGGTGGTGTAACCCCGATCCCACGGGGAAAAGCTTTGGACATGACTGCGAGAGAGGAGCGGCCCTCGATATTGGTGGACCTGTTGGATGATCTTTGGTGGAACTGTTGGATGGTCTTTTATTGGATGATACTGGACCGCTCAGGAACATTGCATAACAAGTACGACTTCAGGGAAGTCTTGGAAGTTTCGCAGTCTAGAGATTGCTGGCTAGCACACTGTGTAGTTTGCTTATGCCCCAGTGAAAACGTATTGCCCACTGAATATGCATTGCTTTTCGCCCCCGTCAAGCCTCGGTGAACTAACAGGAGGTTATCTGAACTCGTCTCCAGTTGTGGTATAGCGACCTCCGTATTCACCAGCCGAACATCTGCTTCGTCTCCAATTGTTAGTCGACGTAGGAGTCTTCAGAGGTCTTCTATGGATATCTAACCCACGGACTTTTCAGGCTCCGACGAACCTTTGCACATTCAAAACTCCCCTTCATCAGATCCCTTCGACCATAAATATTCTATGGATTTATTTTTCCATCATCGTTATTACAGTTAAGTTATTGTAAGTATAAATATTTTATTTTAAAGCTTTCTTTCTTTACCCTTACCAATTACACTGAAGGCATTCCTATAAGTATTGTATTTTCTTCGTTATTTAAAGTTGAAGGGCGTAAGAGCCTGGAGTCAGTCATAAACATGACCTGCCCGTAACAGAATTCATGTCATTTTCGTAAGGCCCCCAACTCAATGTTCCAGTGAACAGGTACACTAATTTGTGAATAATTGAGAGATTAATTTCGACAATTCACAATCAGTCAGTCATAGTGAGTTGAATGAAAACTACAATATTTTCATAAAGCAATGTTTTCCAGTTGGCAATTCTCTGTTTCTTGTTGCGCCGTTGTTGCAGGTTTGGAATTTATGAAAAGATGCACGGGGGGGGCGTATGTTGAGCGGTCTTGCACATTCTTTTTGTCGGAATATGGTATTACGCTTTATACTGTTTCTGTTTTGATGGCCAGACTACGATGAATCCCTCAACCGTGTATGTATGTATGTATGTATATATATATATATATATATATATATATATATATATATATATATATATATATATATATATATATACTGTATATATATATATATATATATATATATATATATATATATATATATATATTGCAAATTCTCCATTTTTACTCATGAATTTCAGGTAAATTGGTTAATAGAATGTGTCAGTCGAAGGACACTAAATCTATTTTCAACTCCTTTTGATATTATTTCCAGGGTTTTTCAAGATTTACTTACCATCCTCATCAACTCATCACATCAAAGTAATGGAACAAATCAACAAAGTAAATTAATGGTCAGTCTAAGAACCAAAATGACATCTTGTGTATATTTGAAATGTATGAAATAATAAACAATATCACTGTAGGAAAATAATGAAATATACATTAGAGAATAGGTATTAACTATAAATGAAAAAATAACATCACATGTATTACATATCCTAATGTTAAAAAAAAATATCTTATAATTTCTCCAGCATTTAGTCTTTTCACCAAGAGATAAGTTACCGAGGAACTGATGAATTAGAATATAATCTCATCAAAGACAACAATAATGATGAATGGGAACAATGGACTGTATAAAACGGAAATATTAACAAAGCACAAAGGATAGAAATAGCACGCTGGTATATCGGTAGTCAGTGTTAGTATTTATAAAATGTAAAATGAATAACATTCGACAATGCAGAACTCACAAAGGATCAAAGAGTCATTCAACCACACCACTGAATCCTACAGCAAAACATGGCTGTATTTTATGCACAATAAAATTCAACTTATGAACAGACGCACGGACACATATGAACAGACGCACGGACACACCACAAAACACAACATTTTGGAACAACGGGGAGAGCTAATGACCATGAATAACTGAGCTAGAGTTCATAAGCTGATAACAACTTTACAAAGACAATCTCCTCCCAAGTGAATGTCAGTAAATTAACTGAATAACAACTGCACATAGATTTTACACACGTTTCCATGGCGATTAAGAGTTAATTTAAAAGTTTTTACTACAAGTAATAACAACGCTAATCAGTAATGGGATTATGCTAGTGTTCGTCGCCCCTTTCCATAAGTTGGAGCAAAATAATGTCTTCGAAATGATTTCAGTGGGTAATGGCTTCCTATTCAGTGGGCTTAGCATAATAATGCTACAATTATTAACAACGGAAAATTTAAAAATTCCATGTTAACATTTGATAAGCAGCATTCATTATAAAAACATTTAATATCCACACAGAAAATATAGGACTGAAATGATACCAAAATACCAAAATAAACGCACTTTTAACCATCTCCCGCAAACGGTTATTTCCTGAACAATAAATACTCTAGTTAAGTAGGTTGCAGAAATCTCAAAATACAAGAGCTATTGTTGCACTTTGTTCTCGTCGGCATGGGCAGTTAGAATAGACGCACAACAGGATTTGATAGTTGAGAGGGTCTTCCTTTCCCTTTTTAATTTTGATAGGTCTGCTTCAGATGGGCTTTTGCTGGTAAAGCCGCGCCATTCTCTTTGGAGTAAAATTCTTGCAACATCATACTAGACAAAAGCGAGACCAAGAGCAATGTTGAAGTGCAAGGAGGGGTGTCCTCAAAGAGCAAGTAATTGTAGCATGGCACAAACATTCAATCCTGTATGAGCTCTCAGCTTAACTTTAGTATTGTGTAGTCATTTGTCCTTTCCCTGCATCTGGAGGTTTTTCTGACAGGCCCACCCCAACCATGACATCACTGTGGCTGACCTCCAAAGAGATCGATGCTTTCTTTTCCAGTGTTGCCATATGGTAGATATCTGCCCTCAGACTATCACCAGTATTGATGTGCAGCACTGTCATTCTGCAGTTTTCCATAATGACTCTTGGGTTAATATGATTAGCTCCGATTGCGTTGTCTTTAGATGCCGAAGTTTTCTTAGGTGTTCCATTTCGATGAGCCACTCCCTGCAAACAGAACAGCTAAGGCTTCTAAGTGGAAGATTTAGAAAAGACTAGTAGTGAAGGACCAATTCATTATTAGTTAACTGGAAATTTTAGTAGTTTGCCTAATATTCTTTGAAAGATCCCGGGAAAAGAAAGAACAGTCGGTGTTTTATTTAAAAAAAAAAAAAAAAACACACGTTTAAGAACGAGTCAACCAAATGGACGGGAAAGCCAGAGAACTGGAAATGCGTTATTAGTTGATCAAGTTATTTACAATATATATAAATTTCCTAATTACTGATAATCTCAGATTATTTAGTGATGATAAAAAAACAATGGCTGTTTTGATAAAAATTTACTTGAAAAATTTGAAATACGTTAGGTAAAAGAAGCGTATGATTTCGTCTTAATATAAACTTTGGTAGTGGATTTCTTGATAAAAGAAAAGCTTTCTGTAATAACCCATTTCATAAAAACCACGAAAGAAAGTATAGGATAGTCAGCCACGGGCATCAGTAGCACAAGCCGGGAAGGAGAGAAATACTGCCATCCCTACACCCGCTGTCCGTAAATCATCCTGCCGTACCCAGTCAGTCATTGCTGTTGCCCCATTCCATAGGACTCTGTTCTCATACTGTCCTACAAATGGCCAGAGCAAATCCATCGAGTTGTTAGGCACGTTAACCAAATTGCACAACCTTTTAGCGCCATGTGAAAACACTCTGCTATGGAATTTTGTGATTTTATTGAAGCTCAATACCTGCGCCGATGGTGATGGAACTCCATGCATCTCTCTCTCTCTCTCTCTCTCTCTCTCTCTCTCTCTCTCTCTCTCTCCACACCGTTAATATAAAACCAAGAAACCAAGAGGGTTATATGAAACCAAGAGGGTTATATGAATTATGAACATTTATATAGTTACAAGAATTTTATCTCAAGAAACACACATATACAATTGAGTAGATGCCTTCAATAAAAAAATCTGAATACATCATAATGACTGATGGCTGGATGGATACAAATGATTTCATGCTCTCTATTTATTAGTAATGATATATACTTTAACACTGAGACAATTCGTGTTGATCTCCAAGTACGAAAGAGTAGCAAAATGTTTCAGTAATATTCAGAGGATTGCTAGTTAACAGAAAGCAAATATTGCTGGAAGAAGTAGTCTACAGTAACTGTCTTTCCGGGATAACTGACTGTATTGCTGGATATCCACTACGATTATCAGTGTGTTAGTGCACGGTATAAGCGATTTAGCAGGTAAAGTAAGGTATATGTTATCTGTCATATCCTAAAACATAAGTAGGATAAGAAGACGCCATCTTTCAGAATCTCTGAAAAATAGTATTAAAAGAACCAGATGTTGGAAAGAGCCCCAAATGCACCACTCATAAAGTGCTATTATGGGTAATCAGAGGCCTTTCCCATCAGAAGTGCAATTAATCAATAGCTAGTCATAATTTTCAAATTAATTCCTCTGTAATATAAAAAAAAAAACGAGGGGAACTGGCTCTTTTAATAAAGCGCTGTTATCAAAATTTTCTTGACATTGCAAATGACCCTTTTTGACCTATGGAAATGTTCCCTTATTTAATTTTTTTTTTTGTAAAGCTTTTTCATATCTGACATATTCATGTTCGGTGTAAATCCAGCTCTCCCACCAAAATAATAAATACTGCAGTCTTACAAAAAATCAGTTACCATTAAAATGGTAATGATTTGTTATTAGTTAATAATTGCAACTTATGACGAAGAGAAAATACAGAAATAACATACAATCTAAACCACAAACACCTGGCCGTAACAAGAAAATAAATGTGATTTGTAAGCAACAATAGGTTTGCTGGAACATTATTTGGCATTGAGAACTGGGTAAAAATTAAAATACGAACATACGCACAAACACGTATGCACATAGATATTCACAGACAGTCAGCTACAAATATCGTTTAATATCCAATTGGCTTTAGAGAACTCATTACTGAAGTCTGAGGTACTTGCTGTCGGTGTCCCCAATTCACCAAGTGACTACTGTACCAATTATCATTTGTTTTTAAATCTCCTTCGGTAAGATTCCCGAGATAGAGCGAACTGGATATTAAACGACATATGTAGCTTATTATTTGTGAATAAAATAAATGTAACGGTGATATGATAAACACACGCACACACATATACATACATACGTACACACATATATATATATATATATATATATATATATATATATATATATATATATATATATATATATATATATATATATGTGTGTGTGTGTGTGTGTGTGTGTGTGTGTGTGTGTGTGTGTGTGTGTGTGTGTGTGTAATCATTTTTAACTTTCCGTATCCCTTTTATTGCTGACGAAAGGAAGGGACCGAAAGATTGCTGCTGCTGGGGAATGCGCTTTTTGGCTGTCAGCCAACTTGCTCTTTCCCTCACCGTCGTGCTTAATTTCTCTCTCTCTCTCTCTCTCTCTCTCTCTCTCTCTCTCTCTCTCTCAATATTGGATGAAAGTTTACGTTGCAAAGTGAAGAAGTGTAAGAGAAAACTAATTACGGGAAATGAAGGCATTAGTTGTTATCCGGACCTAAAGCCTTGTCCAAGTAAATACGCATTTTTACAAGTATGAGGAAATAAAGAAATTAAGGGTAAAACATGTAAATAGAAAGAAAATTAAGAAATAACATTCATAATCTTTACATAGTGAATGTATAAAGTGATGTTTTTTCTTTTTCATAAAACCTGTGCATTTCTCATTGAGATCTTATGTTTATGATTTCCAGAAGTCGATGCACAAACTGCCTGTGACAAGAGCAGGAAATCCATCTTTCTTTTGTCTATATATATATATATATATATATATATATATATATATATATATATATATATATATATACATATATATATATATATATATATATATATATATATATATATATATATATATATATACATATATATATATATATATATATATATATATATATATATATATATATATTATATCTATCTATCTATCTATATATATATATATATATATATATATATATATATATATATATATATATATATATATATATATATATTATATATATATATATATATATATATATTAAATATATATATATATATATATATATATATATATATATATATATATATATATATATATATATATATATATATATATATATATATATATATATATATATATATATATATATATATATATATATATATATATATATGTGTGTGTGTGTGTGTGTGTGTGTGTGTGTGTGTGTGTGTGTGTGTTCGTGTGTAGTATGAACAGCTGGTTATGATACAAATCTCTTGCACTGCAAAATAGATCCACATTAAACTTAACACTCTGAGCTTGTTTCCAGGATCCTCATTAAATTATTTTGTACGAGTGAATTCTGTCCTTGATGAAAATTATGCGTTAGGGATACATGCTATATTAAATACGAGGATTGTGAATTTATTTTATGAAGAGAAAGCTGATAGAAGCAAGGTAACAAAAGCTCATTCCAAAATTACTGTGAGTCATAGCAAGTGCTAATCCTTGGTCACTTCCCATAGTCTATTCCTCAGCTGTGAAAATAGTTTTTCATATTGTCGTATGGTTGGGAATCTTTCTCAGTTTCAATAAAATCTACTATTTTCTACCCATCTCATCATAGCATCAAATTTTTCTTCAATAATCATTAACCTAAAACCTGGTTCTTCTAAAAAACTGTCCAAAATCATAATACCAGTCGTCGTTATGGGGTGAAATTGAGAGATTTTCAACCATGACGGAAGCGTTTAATGCCCAGCATCTGGGCTTTCAGAATGTGTTTCAACTCCCGGAAAACAAAGTGTTCTGACATCGCGTTGCAAGCTGTGCTGATGAATTTCAGTCGGGACTCCGCTACGCTTCTGGAACGAGAGGGATAAAAATAAACTCAATTATAGTCTTCCTCAGTCTCTCGAGTTGATAGTATTTCCAAAATGGCACAGGCGGTGCGCTGCATTTATCAAGGAGGTGCCACCGTCTCTATTCGGTGTGGCACTCACGCTTTGAGCCTTAATGGAGGTGATGGTATCGGCATTCGGGAGCTTAGCTGATGATTTCAGGAATGTGATCGGGCTATGTCCGTGCATTTTCGCTTTTTCCTCTTCTTAATAACGGCGATTTATATAGAGCGCTTAATTGTTTCTTCGTCTTTCATAAACTATTTCGGTTCGTGCCTTTTTCGAAAGAGAGTTAATTAACCACTATCAGTTTTAAGAAATCATTCGAGTGGTCTTCCTTCAGTAATTACATTTCTCCGTATTCCTTAATTAAGGGTTTCACAAATCAAATAGAACTTAACTGATGTGTTCCCGAGCTTGTGGTGTTTTCCAGTATCGTTAAAAACTGATTCAAACGAGATCATGATTTTGTTATTGCATTTTCATAATGAATTTTTCGTCATTATTATCAGGTCAAGTACATATAAAAATATGATCCATATGTTTTCAATAAGAGTGATTTGTATGAGGTAATATAGCGTATCTGATCTTAGAGGATCGAGGAAATTAAATTATACATTTTGTTCCCCCATATGGCTTCCTACAGATGCATATTGCACCACGATAACAACTAGATAGCTATATATTCCGTGTTTTCTTGTTTGCGTTATCCTAAAAGGACTTAGCATTTAATAGAGGCCACTCTTTGGTTTATGTTTAAGCCTTTAATATCTTTCTGCAGTTTTACTTTCATTCATTCTGCTCAATCATTTCTTTTATTGATTTCCTGTGATTTTTTGTCGACTAGTGTTTATTTATGCATGTTACTTGATTGAGACAGGAAGAAAATTGGCTGATTATGTCTGTTCAATGGAGCCAAAAAAGGAAAAAAAAAATGAAGACCTTCCAGTGTGAAATAGTTTTATTTTAGATATTTATGATAGCAAATGAATTTCCGAACGGTATTTATCCAAAGTTTCTTAATTTACGATTGGATTCATGCTTTTTTTTCTCATATTTTGTAGTGAGTTACTTTTCATTTTTGTTTTTGTAATTATGTATTTTTATGCAGCTTGCAAAATGAAACGCACGTTTCTTTCCTAGCTTGATAAAATACGAAGACTTTGTCAGCGAACACTTATGAACCATTTGTCATTAGACGAACTTAGGTCTATTAGAGGTGCCATGATGATGAAGAGCGAGAACACTATAATTAACATATAACACGAGAATGCTTCTTTTCTTTTATCTAAGCGTTAGAATCAATTTTATGAATTTGCTCGTCTAATAGCAACGTCCACTTCAGAAACGCAAGAATGAAACAGACTGCGCCTTTATTATTCATTTAGGCTTACGATTACTTGAATATGCTTGACACTGTTATTCTTAAATAGATGAAAAAGAGAAATAAACGAAAAAATAATCAAGGTGTGGCGGGAACAACGGTCCCTCCCATCTGTATATACAGGGATTTTATTTACCACACAAATGTTTTTGAGTTGTTCATAAGGTTAAATTATGAACATTTACAAATTTCAATGAATGCTCGCTACAAAAATCAATGAACGTAAGCGGCGACTTTTTTTTTACAATTAATTTTCATATTAGCTTTATATATATATATATATATATATATATATATATATATATATATATATATATATATATATATATATATACACACACACACACACACACACACACACACACACACACACACACACACACACACACACACACACACACACACATATATATATATATATATATATATATATATATATATATATATATATATATATATATATATATCTGTGTGCGTTTGATTGATGTACACCTGATAGTAAAACATTTTGAATAGAATGAGTTGATCATTATTTCCTGCGATGGTAATTTCCCAGCCT
>JANJGK010002869.1:105000-108254 GCA_039081455.1 Macrobrachium rosenbergii | reverse complement strand
TCACTTATAACCTCTCTTGTGGCCGAATGGGTTAGTGCGTCCCTGTAGTCCTGAGTCCTCGTCCGTCGCTGGTTCAACCCCACGGGATGGTGGACTTATTATCAACTAAAAAATTCCCCTTCGGTAACATATATGAATATATATTATTTCCGAGGTAGAGCGAATTGGATATTAAAGGACGTTTGTAGCTTTCTGATTGTATATGAATCACGGTGATGTGATAAATAGTCATAATATGGCTACGTGCGACAAACGCACTACACGGTCAACATGGCAGAGGTGGGTGGATATCGTCTCCAAATGCAAAAAACACCTGAGTTCGACGGGTGAGTTGATGGGAGGCGATATTCACTTATAACCTCTCTTGTGGCCGAATGGGTTAGTGCGTCCCTGTAGTCCTGAGTCCTCGTCTGTCGCTGGTTCGACCCTACGGGATGGTGGACTTATTATCAACTAAAAAATTCCCCTTCGGTAACATATATGAAAATATATTATTTCCGAGGTAGAGCGAATTGGATATTAAAGGACGTTTGTAGCTTTCTGATTATATATATATATATATATATATATATATATATATATATATATATATATATATATATATATATATATATATATATATATACATGTATACAAATGGAGGACAATATTGTGTCTGTTCGAAGCCAAGCCAGGATGCCAGCACGCAGATACTTAGTGATGATTATAGCACTCTCAACAGATTCGTGTTATACCTGAAATTACAAGAATTTTAAAGCTTGTGTACTATTTCAAAGTTTATCATGCCAACGGAAGAAAGTTCGTGTCTGCATGATTAGACCTACTACTAGTTTTAGGATAGAGCCTAACTGTATTCAAAAACTATATATATACATACTTTTACTTTATTTTTCACTTTCATGTACGCTAAATGTCATTATTAATAACGTATAATTGCAACGATGCAGAAGTTAAATTGTTATTTCATCAATAATTACCAATACGCTAATGCAAATGCTCAACTTAGACTGGCGAGTCAGTACATAACTGGTGTGCAGTTATTTTCGTATTCTAAATAAGATTTTGCAATACCTAGAAATAAACATAAATGGATTTCCTCAGCTTGACCATATCAACGACAGAAGTATATTCCGTTTCGAGTTAACGACAGACGTATATTCCGTTTCGAGTTACGATTAGACCTATATAGTGCAGCCATAGTCTGACTACGACGGCATGAGAACCATGCGATTCGAACCAGGCCATATTAATTGATGTACACCAGAACCTCCTCACTTTCCCCACGTTTATTTTCAAAGGAGCCCTTTCAAGAAATCTATCTTACTGCGTATTCTCACTCTCGCCCTTCTACTTCTCTGCAGTTGTTCCTTGGTTGTGGCTGCTGCAATAACTACACTACTGTGGAAAACACCAGCTCTAATGGCCTTGTTCGAATCTCTCTCATCCCGTCATAGACCGACTATAGCTTTAGGGTAGAGACTGAATGTATTCAAAAGATGCGGTACACATTTCATCCATGCTAAATTTCCATTACTAATATTGTGTTCGTACAAAAGGAAAAATGCTCGATATGATTTCGTTGTCAATCGCTGACGAGTGACTTTCCTCAGAACCGAAATGAGCCGAGAAGTTTAAGTGAAATTTCACTAGAATTCACACAAGCGCTACACGATTTGAAACTGAATATCTTCTTACTCCTAAAGTACCTGTTCAAATTTTAGGAATCACGTAGGCTACATTTTTTCCATTATTAATGATGTTTCAATAAAAGGTCTAATATAATGCTATATGATCCTAAAGATATGAAAGTACGATTGCCTTGCCTCATACAGGCAGGAGGATGTCTGGGAAATCGGCAACAGACAACAGAGTTTCTTCCTCATCAAGTTTTCTGCCACTCTCTCTCTCTCTCTCTCTCTCTCTCTCTCTCTCTCTCTCTCTCGCTCTCTCTCTCTCTCTCTCTCTCTCTCTCTCTCTCTCTCCAGGCAGTCAGAGAGTGATGGCCCAATTCCATGTGTAATTCATTATCAGTAAACCATGTTGAAACGGTTAAAAGAACCAAGATACAAATGTTGGCAAAAAAATGTCAGTCTACAGGTCAAGTGCTGTTGTCCCTTCTTGTCTTGCCATGTGAAGAAGAGACACGGCGGAAAAAATTCCGCCATTTCCGTCATCTTCGAAGTGTGACGTCATCATCCGTTTGTTTCTCGGACGAGTTTTCGCCAAATTCCAGCACTGTACAAGAATAATATTCCATCTGACACTTTTCCTCTCGCAGAACTCACGCCAATTTGGCCTTCATATGAAGCAATATGCTATTATAGGATTCTACCTTGGCTACAACCGAAAGGTGTTATAGTTAGCCTACTGTGCATTTCAGGGTCGTGTCTAATAGATTTTCGTCGATAAAATCTTACCAAAGCATCGGATGTGGATCGTGTTTTGGAAATAGCTATTTGAAGCCACAGCCTAATTGGCAAAAATTTGCAGTGATGTCTGATGTGGATAATTAAGGCACTTATCAGAGTAAATCAAAGAAATTGAAAGGGAAACTTAAATTTAGTAAGCTCCCAGATAGAGAGGCTAGTTGTGACGTCAACTATGCCATCAGACGTAATAGCTGGGTTCCCAGTGGTATGATAACGATCGTGAAAACACAAATATTTGACCCTCTTGTACAATACGCAATACCTCGATTAGGATATGCAATAATGATCAAAATTCTATTTTCTCTGTTTCCATTGAAAGTTCTTCACTTATGGTCTGCTCTAAGCGCAAGACCCTGATTCACACAAGGCTGGCTTCATCTTAAACAAACAACAGCATATCCTTTTACGTAGCTTTATATTACGATATTTGTTTTTTTTTTTTATTTCATATTCCCTTCAATTTTATTAAAGTTCAGTATAATCATTGGATTATAAAACTTAGGGCATAGCCCAAGCGCTTGGACTATGAGTTATGAATTTCATTCAGCACTACAATGTAATTATGATAAATAATCAGAATAACTGAAAATTGAAAGAATGAGTGACTTCAAAAACCGGGAATATAGAGACTCACTGATAACCACTCAACAACCCTACAGCAAACATTGGTGTCAGTTTCAAGTGAGTGAATCAAGCGTATATAGAAACAACAAAACTGACGCAGAGGCACACAAATAAAATGATGCAGGGGGTGTAGTGTGCTATATCAAGCACTGTGGATCTATTATGGGATTGATCATGCATTAAGGAAGTTAAGGTTAGAAC
>JANJGK010002869.1:75000-100000 GCA_039081455.1 Macrobrachium rosenbergii | reverse complement strand
TAAAAAAAATAAAAATAAATAAATAAATAATAAATGAAAAAAAACATATAAATAATAAATAAATAAATAATATATAAAAAATGATAAATTATAAATAAATAAATAAATGAATGAATAAATAAATAAATAAAAAAAATTGAAAAATAAATAAATAAAAAATAAAAACATAAAAACTAAATAAATAAAAATAAATGAAAAATAAATATACAAATAAATATTAAACTAATAAATAATAAATAAGTAATTGAATAAATTAATAAATTAATAAAAAATAAATTAATAATTGAATATATAAAAAATAAAAAAATAAGTAAATAAAAATAAATAATTAAAAAAATAAATAAAATAATAAGTAAAATAATAAATGATCAAATAATAGATAAATAAATGATGAATAAATAAATAATAAATAAGTAGATAAATAAGTAATAAATAAATAATAAAAAAATAAATAATAAATAAATAATAAATAAATAAAAAATAAATAAATGAATAGTAAATAAATAATAAATAAATTATAATATAATAAATAAAATAATAAATAAATAAACAAATAAATAAATGAATTAATAAAATAATAAATAAGATAATGAATTATATAATAAATAAATAATAAATAAATAAATAATAAATATAAATAAGTAAATAAATAAATAAATAATAAAAAAATAGTAAATAAATAAATAATAAGAAATAAAAAATTAATAGCAAATGATAAATAATAAATAAAATATAAATAAATAATAAATAATGAATAAATAAATAAGAAATAAATACATAATAAAAATATATAAATAAATAATGAATAATAAATAAATAAATAGTAAATAAATAAATAATAAATAATAAATAAACAATAAATAAATAAATAATAAATAATAAGTAAATAAATAATAAATAAATAAATAATAAATGTATAGATAATAAATACTAAATAATATATATATAAATAAATAAAAAAAAAATATTAAATAAATAAATAAATAAATAAATAGTAAAAAAATAAATTATAATAAAAATAATATGTAACAAATGATAAATAATAAATAATAAATAAATAAATAACAAATAATAAATAAATAATCTATAAATAAATAATAAATAAATAAATAAATAAAAATAAATAAATAAATAATAATAATAAATAAATAAATAATCAATTATAAATAAATAAATAATAAAAATAAATAAAAAATGAATAAATAAATAAATAAATAATAAAAATAAATAAACAATAAATAAATAAATAAATAAATAATAAGAAAATAAATAAGAAATAATAAATAATTATAAATAAATAATAAATGTATAAATAATAAGTAATAAATAATATATATAAATAAGAAATAAATAAAAAAATTAAAAATCAATAAAAAATAAATAAATGATAAATAAATAAATAAATAATAAATAATAAAAAATAAATAATAAATAATTAATGAATAATAAATAAATAATACATAAATAAATAATAAATTATAATAAATAAATAAATAAATAAATAAATAATAAATTAAAAAATAAAAAAGAAATAAATAAATCATGAATAAATAATAAATAAATAAATAATAAATAAGTAAATAATTAAAATGAATAATAAATAACAAATAATAAATAAGAAATAAATGAATATATAAATAATAAATACTAAATAATTAATAAATATATAAATAAATAAATAGAAGAAAAAAAATAAATAATAAATAATAATTAATAAACAATTAATAAATAAATAACAATAAATGATTAAATAAAAAAAATTATAAATAGATAAACAATAAATAAATAAATAATAAATTATTAATAAATAAAAAATAATTGATAAATAAATGGAAAATAAATAAATAATATATAAATATTAAAGAAATCAATAAATAATAAATAAATAAATAAATAATAAATAAAAAATAATAAATAAATTAAAAATCAAATAAATAATAAATAAATAAATAATAAATGAATAAATAAATAATGAACAAATAATAATAAATAAATATATAAATAATAAATAAATAAATAATAAATAAAAAATACAAAACACTGTATAAATAAATAAATAATGATAAATGATAAATAAATAAATAAAAAATAATAAAAATTTAATAATAAATAAATAAATAAATAAATAAATAAATAAATAAATAAATAAATAAATAAATAAACATGTGAATGAATAAATAATAAATAAATCAATAAATAATAAATAAATAATAAACAAATAAATAATAAATAATAAATAAGTAAATAATAAATAATAAGTAAATTAAAAAAATTAAATAAATAATAAATAAATAAATAATAAATAATAAATAAATAATAAATAAAAAATAAATAAATAAGTAAATGAATGATAAATAGATAAATATTAAATAAATAAATAAATAAATAATAAATAAATAAATGATAAATAGATAATAAATAATGAAAATGTAAATAAACAAAAAAAAATTAAACAAATAAATAAAAAATAAATAAATAAAAATAAATAAATAAATAAATAATAAATAAATAATAAATAAATAAATTAATAATAAATAACTAATAATAAATAAATAAATAAATAATAGAAAATAAAAATAAATAAATAATGAATGATAAATCATAATTAATAAATAAATAAATAATATATAATAAACAAATAAAAAATAAATAATATATAAATAATAAATAAATCATTGAATAATAAATAAATGAATGATAAATAATAAATAAATAATAGATAGATAAATAAAAATAAAAATATAAATAAAAATAAATAAATAATAAATAAATAATAAATAAATAATTTATAAATTATAAAAAATAAATAAATAAATAACGCATAAACAATAAATAAATAAATAAATGAATGAATAAAAAAATAAATAAATAACTAAAAAATAAAAAAATAAATGAATAAATAAAAATAAAAAAATAAAAAAATAAATAAAAAATAAATGAAAAATAAATAAATAAATAAATAAAAATATAAATAAATAAATAAATTAATTAATTTATAGATAAATTTTTATATTATTAAGCTAATAAATAATAAATAAATAATTTAATAAATTAATAAATTAATAAAATAATAAAATAATAGATTAATAATTGAATAAATAAATAAATAGAAAAATTAGTAAATAAATAAATTAATAAATAAAATAATAAATGAATAAATAATAAATAAATAAGTGATGAATAAATAATAAATAAATAAATAAAAAACAAATAAATGAATAATAAATAAATGATAAATAAATAATAAAATAATAAATAAAATAATAAATAAATAAACAAATAAATAAATGAATAAAATAATAAATTAATAAAATAATGAATAACATAATAAATAAATAATAAATAAATAAGTAATAAAAAATAATAAATAAGCAATAAATAAATAAATAATAAATGAATAAATAATGAAAATTAATAAATAAATAAATAAATAAAATAATAAATAAAATAATAAATAAAATAAAATAATAAAATAAATAAATACATAATATAAAAAAATAAAATAATTTAATAATAAATAAATAAAAAAATAAATAAATAAAGCAAAACATAAAATAAACTAAAAAATAATATATAAATAAGTTAATAAATAAAAAAAAATAAATAAAATAAAATAATAAATAAATAAATACAAAAAATAACAATAAATAAATAAAAAAATAATACATAATAAATAATAAATAATTAATAAATAAATAAATGAAAAATAATAAATAATAAATAAATAAATAGTAAATAATTTAGAAATAATAAACAAAAATAAATAAATAATAAATAAATAATAAATAATAAATAGATAAATAAAAATAATAAATGAATACATAATAATTAAATAAATAAATAATAAATAAATAAATAATAAATAAATAAAAAAATAACTGATAAAAAATAATATAAAAAAATAAATAATAAATAAATATATGAATAAATAAATAGTAAATAATAAATAAATATAAATAATAAATAATAAATAAACAATCAATAAAAAATTAATAATGAATAAATAACTAACTAAATAATAAATAGGTAAATAACAAATAAATAAATAAATATTAAAATAAATAATAAATAAATAAATAATAAATGCTAAATAAATTAATAAATAATAAATAAATAAATGATAAATAACTAAATAAATAATAAATAAATAAACAAATAATAAATAATAAATAAATATATAAATAAATAAGTAAATAATAAAAAATAAACATAAATAAATAATAAAAAGATAATAGTAAATAAAAAAATAATAAAAAGGTAATATTAAATAAAAAAATAATAAATAATAAATAATAAATAGCTAATAAAGAAATAATAAATAAATAAATGAGTAAATAAATAATAAAAAATATATAATAAATATAAATAATAAATAATAAATAATAAATAATAAATAAATACATAATAAAAAACTAATAAGTAAATAAATAATAAATAATAAATATTAAATAAATAAATAAATTATAAATAATGAATAAATAAATGAAAAATAAATAATAAAAAAATAAATAGTAAAAAATAAATAATAAATAAATAATATAAAAAATTATATATAAATAATAAGAAAAATAATAAATAAATAAATGATAAATAATAAATAATAAAAAAATAAACAATATATAAATAAAAAATAAATAATATAAAAGTAATAAAAAAAATAAATAATAATAAATGATAAAAAAATAAATAAATAATAAATAAATTAATAAATAAATGGAAAGAAATAAATAAATAATAAACAAATAAATAAAAAATTATAAATAATAAATAAACAATATATAAATAAATAAAAAATAAAATAATAATATATAAATAAAAAATGAATAGAAAATAGTAATGTATAATAAATAAATAAATAAATAATAAATATATAATAAATAATAAATAATGAATAAAGAATAAATAAAAAAATAAATAATAAAAAAAATAAATAATAAATGAATAAATGATAAATAATAAATAATAAATAAATTAATTATTAAATAAATAATAAATAAATAAAAAATAATAATTAAATAAATAATATATAAATAATAAATAAATAAAAAATAATAAATAATAATTAATAAATAAGTAAATAAATAAATAATAAATAATGAATTATAAATAAATAAATAATAAAAAATAATAAAATACTAAATAAATAATAAATAAATGAATAATAAATAATGAATGATAAATTATAAATAATAAATGATAAATAATAAATAATAAATAATAAATAAATAAATCAATAAATAATAAATAAATAATTAAAAAATAAATGAATTAAAAATAAATAATTATAAAATAGGTAAGAAATAAGAAATAAATAAATAAATATATAAATAATAAACAATAAATAAATATTAAATAAATAAATATTACAAAAATAAATAATAAATAGGTAAATAATAAAAAATTAATAAATGATAAATAATAAATAAATAATAGATAAATAAATAATAAAAAAATAAATAATAAATAAACATTACTAATAAATAAATAAATAATAAATAATAATTAATAAATAAATAAATAATAAATAATAAATAAATAAATAAATAAATGATACGATATAAATAATAAATAAATATATAAATATATAAATATATAAATAATAAATAAATAAATAATAAATAAATAAAATAACAAATAAATAAGAAATAAATACATAAATAATAAGTAAAAATTAAACCAATCAATAAATAATAAATAAATAAATAAATAAATAAATAAATAAATAAATAAATAAATAAATAAATAAATAAATAAATAAATAAATAAATAAATAAATAAATAAATAAATAATAAATGAAAAATAAATAAACATAAATAGTAAATAAATAAATAATAAGTAAATATATAAATACTAAATAAATAAATAATAAATTAATAAATTATAAATATTTAAATAATAAATAAAAAATAATAAACAAATAAATAAATAAATAAATAAATAAAAGATAAATAATAAATAAACAAATAATAAATAAATAAATAGTAAATAAATAATCAATAATAAATAAATAAATAATAAATAAAAAATAAATAAATAAATATATAATAAATAAAAAACAATGAATAACAAATATTTAAATAATAAATAAATAAGTAATAAATAAATAAAAAATAAATAAATATATAATAAATAAATAAATAATAAAACACATATAAATAAATAAATAATAAATAATAAATAAATAATAAATAAAAAATAAATAAATAATAAATGAATAAATAAATAATAAATAAATAAATAATAAATAATAAATAAATAATAAATAAAAAATAAATAAATAATAAATGAATAAATAAATAATAAATAAATAAATAATAAATAAATATATAATAAATAAGTAAATAACAAATAAATAAAAAAAATAAATAAAAAATAATAAATACTGAATAATAAATATATAAATAAATAAATAATAAATAAATAATAAATAACTTTATAAATAATAAATGAATAAATTAATTAACTGATAATAAACAAGTAATAAATAATAAATAAAGAAATAAAGAAATAAATAATAAAAAAATAATGAATAAAAGAATAAATATTAAATAAATAAATAATCAATAAGTAAATAATAAATAATGAATAATAAATAAAAAATTAGTAAATAAATATATAAAAAATAATAAAAAATAAAGAAAATAAATATCTAATAAATCAATAAATAATAAGATATGAATAATAGATAATAAATAAAAATTATATAAATAATAATTAAATAATAAATAGATGAACAAATAAAGAAATAAAAAATAAAAATAAATAAATAAATAATAAATAAATGAATAATAAATAAATATAAAATGATAAGTAAATAAAAAATAAATAAAAATTAATAATTAATACATAAGTAAATAAATATATAAATAAATAAATAATTAATAAATAATAAATAATAAAAAATAAATAATAAATAATAAGTAATAAATAATAAATAATAAATAACAAATATATAAATAAATAAATAAATAAATAACAAATGAATAATAAAAAATGAATAATGTATAAAAAAATTATAAATAAATAATAAATAGATATATAATAATTAAAAAAAATAGATAAATAAATAATAAATGAATAAACAAATAATAAATAAATAGATAAATAATAAAAATTAAATATTCATAAATAAATAAATGATAAATAGGTAAATATTAAATAAAAAAAGATTAATAAAAAATAAATAAATAATAAATAAAAAATAAATGATTAAAATATAAATTAATAAATAATAAACGAAAAATAAATAAATATTAAATAAATAAATAAATAATAAATAAATAAATAAATAAAAAAACAAATAAAAGATAAATAAATAAATAAATAATAAATAAATCAATAATACATAAAAAATAATAAGTAAATAAATAATAAAAAAAATAAATAATAAATAATAAATAAAAGAAATAAATAATGAGTAAATAAATAATAAATAAATAGATTCTAAATAAGTAAATAATAAATAATAAATAAATAATAAATAAATAATAAAGAAATAAATAATAGAAAAATAACTAAGAAATCATTAAAGAGTAAATAATAAATTAATAAAGAAATAATAAAAAATAAAAAATAAATAAATAATAAATAAATAAATAAGAAATAATAAATAAATAATAACTAAATAACAAATAAATTAATATCAATCAACAAATAAGTGAAAATAAATAGATTAATAAAAAATATACGAGTAAAAAATTAATATATAAATAATAAATAAATAAATAATAAATAAATAATAAATAATAGAAAATAAATAATAATTAATAAATAACTAAATAACAAATACATTAATAAATAATAAATAAATAAATAATAATAAATAAATAAATAAGGAAATAAATGAATAAATAAATAAATGATAAATAAATAAATAAAAAATAAATGAAAAAAATAAGTACTTAATAAATAATAAATAGATAATAAATACATAAATAATAAATGAATCAATAATAAATAAATAATAAAATATTTAATAAAATAATACAAAAATAAAATAAGAAATAAATAAATAAATAAAATAATAAATGAATAAATAAAATAATAAATAAATAAATTAATGAATAAAATAATAAATAATATAATATATAAATAATAAAAAAATAAGCAATAAAAAATAAAAATAAAAAAGAAATAAATAATAAAAAAATAAATAATAAATAAATAAATAAAATAAAAAAAAAAATATTTAATTAAATGATAACTAAATAAAATAATAACAAATTAAAATAATAAAATCATAAATAAATAAAAAAGAAATAAATAATATAATAAAGATAGTAATAAATAAAATAAAATAATTTAATAATAAATAAATAAGTTAATAAATAAAAAAGATAATAAATAAAATAAAATAATAAACAAATAAATAACTAAAATAATAAATAAATATATAATTAGATATTAAATAAATAAAAAAATGATAAATAATAAATAAATAAACATAAAATAATTAATTTACAATTAATAAAAAATAAATGTAAAATAAATAAATAATAAATAATAAACAGATAAATAGTAAATAATAAATAAATAAATGATAAATAAATAAATAAATAATAATTAAAAGAATAATACATAAATAAAAAAATAATAGAAAAATAATAAATAAATAAATAAATAATAAATAATGAATAAATATATAAATAAATAAATACAAAATAATAAATAAATAAATGATAACTAATATATAAATAAATAATAAATAATACATGAAAAATAGTGAATAATAAATATATAAATAACTAATTAATAAAAAATAAATAGTAAATAAATAAATAAATATTAGAATAAGTAATAAATAAATCAATAATAAATAAATAAATAAATAAATAATAGATAATAAATAATAAATAACAATATTAAATAAATAAATAGATAAAAAATAAAAAGTAAATAAATAATTAAATAATAAAAAATAAATAAATAATAAATAAATAAAAAATAAATAATAAATAATAATCAACAAATAAATAAATAAAAAATCAATAATGAATGATTAAATAATAAATGATAAACAATAAATAAATAAATAAACAAATAATAAATAAATGTTAAATAAATAAATAATAAGTAAATAAATAATAAATAAATAAATAAATAAAAATAATGAATAATAAATAAATAATATGAGAAAAATTATAAATAAATAAATAATAAATAAATAATGAATATGTAAATAATAAATAATAAATAAATAAAAAATAATAAATATATAATAAATAATAAATAATAAATAATAAAAAAAATAATAAATAAATAATAAATAATAAAAAATAATAAATAAATAAATAATAAATAATAAATAAAAAATAAATAACTAAATTAATGATAAATAAGTAAAAAAATCATAAATAAATAATAAATAAATAAATAATAAATAAATTATAAATAAATAAATGAGTAATAAATAAATAAAAAATAAATAAAAATAACAAATAAATAAATAAATAAATAAATAAATAAATAAGTAGTAAATAATAAATAGATATTAAATAGATAAATAATGAATAAATTAATGCATAATAAGTAAATAAATAAACAAATAAATAAATAAATTAATAATGAATACTCAATAATAAATAAATAATATATGAAAAATAATAAATAAATAAATAATAAATAAATAAAAAATTAATATATAGATATAGATAATAAATAAATAAATAAATAAATAAATAAATAATAAATATATAATAAATAATAAAGAATTTATAATGAATAAATAAAAAATAAACAATAAATAATAAATAAATATAAAAAATAAATAATAAATAAATAATAAAAAATAATAAATGAATAATAAATAATAAATAATAAATTATAAATAATAAATAGAGAAATAAATAAATGGATAAATAAATAATAAAGAAATAAATAATAAATGAATAAATAATGGTTAAATAAATAAATAATAAATGAATAAATAATAAATAAAAAATAATAAATTATAAATAAATAAATAAATAAATAATAATAAATAAACAACATCAAATAAATAATAAATAAATCAATAATAAATAAATAAATAAAAATAGATAATAAATAATTAAATAAGAAATAAATAAATAAATAAATAAATAATAAATAATAAATAAATAAATAAATTATGAACAATAAATTAACAATAAATAATAAATAATAAATAAATAAATAATAAAAATAAAAAAATAATAAATAATAAATAAATGAATAAATTATAAATAATAAATGAAAAATAGATAATCAATAATAAATAAATAAATAATAAAAAAATAAATAATATATAAATAATTTTAAAAAATTAAAAATAAATAATAAATAAATAAAGAATAATAAAAAAATAAATAATAAATGAATAAATAATAAATAAATAATAAATAAATAAATAAATAATAAATAATAATAAATATGCAAATAATAAATAAATAAATAAATAAATAATAAATAAATAATGAATAAATAATAAATAAATAAATAAATAAAAATAAATAATAAATGATAAATAATAAATAAAAAATATATGAGTAAATAATAAATAAATATATAATAAAAAATAAATAATGAATAAATAAATAACGCATAATAAATAAATAAATAAATAAATGAATAATAAATATATAATATAGTAAATAATAAATAAAAAATAAAAGAAAAATAATGAATAAATAATAAATACACCAAAAAAATAATAAACAATAATAAATAAATAATAATTAAATATAAAAATAAATAAGAGACAATAAATAATAAATAAATAAAAAATAAATAATAATAATAATAAAATAATGAATAAATAATAAATAAATAAATAATAAATAATAGATAAATTAATAAATAATATATAAATAATTAAAAAAATAAATAAATAAATAAATAAAAAATAAATAGATAAAGAAATAATAAATAAATAAGTAAATAAATAAATAATAAATAAATAAATAAATAAATAATAAATAAATAAAAAATAAATAAAAAATAAAAAATAAATAAATAAATAAATAATAAATAATAAATAAATTTCAAATAAATAAATAAGAAATAAATAAATAATAAATAAATAAATAAGTAATAAATAATAAATAAATACCAATAAATAAATAATATATAAATAAATAATAAACAAATATATAAATAATAAATAAATAAATAATAAATAAATAATAAATAAATAAATAATGAATAGTAAATAACAAATAAATAAATAATAAATAAATAAAAAATAAATGTCTAAATAAATAAATTAATAATAAATAATAAATAAAAAATAAATATATAAATAGTAAATAAATAAATAATAAATAATCAAATAACAAATAAACACATAATTAATAATAAATAAATATATTAATAATAAATAAATAAATAATAAATAAATAAATAATAAATAAATATATAAATGATAAATAAATGAATCATAAATAATTAACTAATAAATAATAAATAATAAACAAATAAATAAATGAGTAAATGATAAATAATAAGCAAATAAATAATAAATAAATAAATAATAAACAAATATATAATATATAATAAATAAATAAAAAATAAATAATAAATAATAAATAATGTATAATAAATAATAAATAAATAATTAAATAAATAAATAATAAATAAAAAAATAATGAATAATAAATTTATAAATAATAAACAAATAAGTAATAAATGAATAAAAAATAAATAAATAAATAATAAATAATAAATAATGAATAAATAAATAAAAATAAATAATAATAAATAATAAATAAATAAAGAATAAATAATAATAAATAAATAATTAATAAATATTAAATAAATAATAAATAAATATATATAAATAATCAATGAATAAAAATAAATAAATAAATATATAATAAATAAATAAATAGTTAATAAATAAATAAATAATAAATAAAAAATAATAAAGAATAAATAAATAATAAATAAATTAACAAATAATAAATAAATAAATAAATAAATAAATAAATAAATAATAAGTAAATAATAAATATTAATAAATAAATAAATAAATAAATAAATAAATAAATAAATAAATAAATAAATAAATAAATAAATAGTAAATAGATAGTGAATAAAAGAATAAATATTAAATAAATCAATAAATAATAAATAAAGGAATAATCATTAATAAATAAATAATATATAAATAATAAATAAATAATGAATAGATAAACAACAATAAAGAAATAAAAAATAAAAATAAATAAATAAATAATAAATAAATAATTAATATATAATAAATAATGAATAAATATATAACATATAATAAATAAATAATAAATAAACAAATAAATAAATAAATAATAAAAAATCAATAATAAATAATAAATAAAATAAATAAATGAATAAATATTAAAAAATAAATAATATAGAAATGAAAAATAAATAAATAATAAATAAATAAATAATAAATAAATAAATCATAAATAATAAATTATAAATAAGTAAATAGATAAATAAAAAATAAATAAATAAATACTTAATTAATAAATAAATGCAAATAAATAAATAATAAATATTAATAAAAAATAAATAAATAATAAATAGTAAATAAATAATAAATAAATAAATAAATAAAAATAAATAATAAATAAATAAATAATAAATAAATAATTCAATTATAAATAAATAATAATAATAAAAAAATAAATAATAAATAAATAAATAATAAATAAATAAACGAATAAATAAATAAATAAGTAAAGAAATAAATAATAAATAAATAAATAGTAAATAATTAAATAATAAATAAATGAGTAAATAATTAGTAAATAAAAAAATAAAAAAATTAAAAATAAATAATAAAAAAGAAGTAAATAATGAATAAATAAATAATAAATAATTAAATTATAAATAAATAAATAATGAATAATAAATAAATAATAACTAAATAAATAATGAAGATATAAATAATAAATTAATGAATAAATAATAAATAAATAAATAATAAATAAGCAAATAATAAATATTTAATAAATTAATAAAGAAGTAATATGTAATAAATAAATTAAAAAAATAAATAATAAATAAAAAGTAAATAATATATAAATAAAAATAAATAAATAAAAATAAATAAGTAATAAATGAATGAAAAAATAATAAATAAATAAATAATTTATAAATAAATAACAAATAAATTAATAAATAATAAATAAATAAAAAATAAATAATAAATAAATAAATAAATAAATAAATAATAAAAAAACTAAACAATAAATAAATAATAAATAAATAAAAAATAAATAAATAAATAATAAATAAATAAATAATAAATAAATAATAAATAAATATTAAAATATTAAATATAACAATAAATAAAGAAAATATTAAATAAATAAATTAATAAATAAAATAATAAATAAATAAATAATAAATAAAATAATAAGTAAATAAAATAATAAATAAAATAATAAATAGTATAATAAAGAAATAAAAAATAAATAAGTAATAAAAATAAAAAAGAAATATTAAATAAATAAACAATAAATAATTAGAAAATAAGTAAATAATAAATAAATAATAAATAAATAAATAATGAAAATAAATAAATAAATGAATAAATAAATAAAATAATTAAAAAATAATAAATTAAATACTAAAATAATAAATAAATAAAAAAATAATAAAAAAGTAAAATAATAAAATTATAAATAAATAAAACATAAATAAAATAATAAATAAAGTAATAAATAAAACAAGATAATAAAATGATAAATAAATAAGTTAATAACTAAAAAAAAAAATAATAAATTGAAATAAAAAATAAATAAATAAAATAAATAAATAATTAATTAAATAATAAATAAATAAGTAATAAATATTAAATAATAAATAAAAAATAGGAAATAAATAAATAATAAATAACAAATAGATAAATAATAAATAATAAATAAATAATAAATAAATAATAAATAGATGAATAATAAATAATAAATAAATAAATAATAATTAAACAAAAAATAAATAATTAATAATTAAATAAATAATAAATAAATAATAGATAAATAATAAATAAACAAATAAATAATAAATATATAAATAAATAAATAAATAAATAAATAAATAAATAAATAAATAAATAAATAAATAAATAAATAAATACATAAAATAATAAGTAAAATAAAGAAATAAAAAATAATTAATAAATAAATAATAAATAAATAAATAATTAATAAATAATAAATAAATAAATAAATAAATGATTAAATAAATAAAATAATAAATAAATAAAATAATAAGTGAATGAATAAATAAATAAATAAATAAATAAATAATTAAATAAAAAATAAATAAAAATATAACAAATAAAATAAAGTAGTAAAATAATAAATAAATAAATGAATAAATAAATAAATAAAATTAAATAGCAAATAAAATAAAATAATAAAATAATAATTGAAATAAAATAATCAAATAATAAATAAGTAAATAAATGAAATAATATAAATAAATAATAAGCAAAATAATAAATAAATAGTAAAAAATAAATAATAAATTAATAATATATAAAAATAAATAAATAAATAAAATAATTGTAAATAAATTAAATAAAATATAAATTAAAAACTAAATAAATTAATAAATAAATAAAAAAGATAATAAATAAATGAAATAATAAATAGAAAAATCATAAAATAATAAATGAAATAAAATAATGAAATAATAAATGAATAAACGAATAAAATATTAAATAAATAATAAATAAATAATAAAAAATAATAAATAAATAATAAAAAATACTAAATAAATAATAAATAAAATAATGAATAAAATAATAAAAAAATAATATAAGAAAATAATAAATAGAATAAAATAATAACTAAAAAAATGAATAAACAAATAAATAAATAAATAAATAAATAAATAAACAAATGAAATAATAAATAGATAAAATAATTAATAAATAATAAATAAATATTGAATAAAAATAAATAATAAATAAATAATAAAAATAATAAATAAATAATAGAAAAATAGTAAATAAATAAAAATTAAATAATTACATAAAAAATAAATAAATAATAAATAAATGAATAATAAATAAATAAAAAATGAATAATAAAAAAATAAATAATTAATAAATAAATAATAAATAAATAATAAATAAATAATATAAAAAATAAATAATCAATAAATAATAATGAAATAAATTATAAATAAATAATAAATAAAAAGTAATTAAGTAATAAAAAAATAAATAAATAATAAATTAATAAATAATTAATAATAAATAAATAATACATAAATAATAAATAATTAATAAATAATGGATAAATAATAAATAAATAAATCAATCAATCAATCAATAAAAAAATAAATAATAAATATATAAATATAAATAAATAATAAATAAAAAATAATATATAAATAGATAATAAAAAAAATAAATAAATTATAAACAAATAAAAAATAAATAAATAATAAATAAATAAATAAATCATAAATAAATGAATACATAAATAAATAATAAATAAATAACATGTTATGCAATGTGAATTTGAAAGTATTTTTACAGTGAATAATGTATGAAATTCACTGATCATGGTTATTCATGAAAGAGAGAGAGAGAGAGAGAGACGGTGTTGATAGCGTGAGACCAAGTAGTTTGGAGTTTCGAGTTGTAGACTAAACAACCAATGTTGAGATATGGGAACCTAAGGAGGAGGTAAAGACGTGGTTATTAAATGAAAGGTCAGCAAAATTGACCTGATTTGTCCTTTGCCAAAAGTGGGAGTTGGAATTGAACCATTAAGATTAAAGTAGGCTTCCTCAAAGAAGAGGAGTTTTCTTCCATATAGGTCCAGAGCTCATTCTGATCAATTTTTAGAGAGAGTTAACTTGAACCCATTCTGGGTAAGATCTGTGTCGCTCTCCTCTCTGAAACCAAGAAAAATTTCTAAGTCCAGTGTGGCTGGCCGTGTGAACTATTATAGTGTTATAAGAATAAAACCTAAGAAAGTGCCCAGCGAATCCCTTACCCCCTCCTGAAATAAGATAAACAGTGTAAAAAGAATAATTACCAAGTTTACTGCGTTTCTACGAGTTAACCAAAGTTATCGGCTAATTGCAGGGAACAACAACAAACAGAAGCAGAGACATTCATATTGAGATCCCGTAACATAAAAGTGGTGGCAGTCTCGGAGGATTTCGCCCAGCGCACATTTGAAAAACAATAAATGTTCACGGCCCTAGAGAAATTTACAGAGAGTGGAGAGTGATTGCGCTAATAACTAACTCTCAAATTAAAAGCGCAAACAATTTCAAGACGGTCTTCAGCAACTAGAAACATAAACACAGTAATAGAAGAGAGCAGAGGGAACGAAGCAGATAGAAATATTGCGCGAAACAGCGAAACTTTTGCGTCGATCGGAGTGAAAATTGACAGCGGTAAATCCCTGCCAGTTTGAAGTTCCCGAACGTTCGCAATAACAAGATCAACAAGAAATTCAGTTTAATAATTAACTATTACAATAATAAGAACAATAGTAATAATCACGGCATAGAACAGCGGTGATTTTTATAAGAAGTATAACGAAATTTATGAGATTAGCGGCAACTCGCGGCTGATCATCGCCGATCGCAGCAAGTGAAGACTGACGAAAACAAACAGTGCTGGCGGACGTATGAAAGTCGCTAATATCTACGTCAGTTCAGTGAACTTTTCTATCGTGTACGGACTTAAATACACGAAATTCCCATAAATTTTGGTCGCTAAAAAGGCGACTTAGAGGAAATTAGCGGTACCAGAGCGGCGACGAACGAGAGCGGAAGGCGGCGACGAACGATAGTGAAGAAATCGGAACGGCGATACAGTTTTGGAAGCCAACGACCCGAGGTGAAGTTCGCGTCTTCAATCAACAGGAGAAAAGACACTGGTATTCCCCACTGTCGCTAACAACAGTTTGGAAGGAATTCCTAATTTTCTTTGACAAATTCAGCGAGTAACGGACTTGGAAGTCGGCCAAGCTGTGCCGATTATCGCTGGAAGCTGACGACATTTGCGCTCAAGTGCGATCAGCGCTATCTTCAAGTGCAAGACGACACGAAGCTATTTGAATAGTAATCATTCATATCTAGTATTGGGGAATTATCAAGAAAAATTTTTTTTTCTGTGAATAATTTTTTTTTGTGCGTGAAATTTTTACATAATTATTTTCCCTGCAGTGCGCAAATAATTTTTTTTCTCAAACATAATAAATTCAAACAAATTAATTTTTTTTGAAGAATAATTATCAGAATAATATTTCCTTATTGTTGTACGAAGGAAATAATTTTTTTTTTATATTTAGTAATTTTTTTTTACGAAATAGAAATTTTCGTGCCCTTGGTGATAGAGATAATTCTGTTTAAATTATTCTATCATAATAATTTTTTTGTTATACAATTGGCGCAGCATTTTTGCAGTGGAACCCAAACAACTGTTATAAGTCCAAACTAATATCAGACTTTTTCAGATTGTGAGAGAGTCCTATGAAGGAATGAGTTGGGGAAATTGAATTTCTATTGAAGTGGAATACAGTCACTAAGAACTCAGCAAACATGAAATTGATGTAAGTACCTGCTTCTCAATTTTTTTTTTTTCATTTATTTTTCACTCTTGGAATCATTGAATATTTTATTTGTTGATATGAATGAATCCTTGGATGAAGTAATTTCCCGACTGCAACAGACAGGGGGCGGAGACCAGACTCAATATAACCTAAGGCCTGTACCTGAACGACTTTCTAGGCAAATTAATCCTAGTAATTCTAGATCCAGACGTTCTCATAGTCAGGGTCCCCCACTTAATTTACCGATAACTAGTGCGCCTAACACTTCCATTGTAACCACTAACCCAACAAATTCGACTGTACCTAGACGCTACACCATGGCTCAAGCAGCAGTAATCACCCAAGCCACTAGATTTTGTGGAACGGTAGACCAAAGTAATGTAGATAAAAGTAGACTAGAAGAATATAGTGTAAATCGATGGTTGGCAGACACAGAAGCAGAATTTCAGCTGCCGGTATCACAGATGAGAGAAAGAAAATAGATGAAGCACTCTTGTATGTTAGTATGGAACATGGCGATGCACATACAGTTCTCCATTCAGTACTTTTTAAGAAAATTACTCTGTTTAACGAATTCAAGAAACAGTGCTTACAGTTTTGGCAACCAGAAGCACAGAAAGATCCATGGTACAACATAGGATCTTTCCAGCATCAGAAATATGATGGTAATTACTTAGTGTTAGCAACCAGAGTCGAAGAAGCTATAGATAGAGTGACGACAGATATGAAAGATGTAGGAATTGTTATTGGAAGGAAGGATGACTTTGATGATGATGAAACAGATTTAGCTAGTATATCCAAGGTACTTAGATATATGTCATTAGGGCCCATCTACGATGCTTTGGGTAAGGAAGAAAGAGTAGCCTTAAGGAAGTACTACGATAGGAAGCCAAATGATGGAATTGTACAAACCTTGATGTACATAGAAAGGAAAGTAAAACAGAATTCATCAAGTAGTAGTGCAGATTTTACGGGAACCGTAGCTAGTGGAAGCCCAAGAAATAATAGCAACCAGTCCAGTAGAAACCAATCAGGGCAAGCTAGGTCTAGGCATCAGGGAAACAGAAATTCGTCTGATAGAAATGGTGGGAACAACAATAGGAGATTTAATCAATCAAATAGAAACAATCAAGGTAGGCCGCCAAATAGAGGTAACAATGGAAATACCACTGGAACCAATGGAAGTAACAGTGGAAATAACAGCGCTCCTGGACAGAGGGGAGCTAGTCAAGGCCAAAATTCAGGGAATAATAGACCACAGTCAAATAGGCAGAGTCAAAATTGTGGAAATTGTGGTTATTCCAACCATACAACACAGAATTGTAGAAGAAACAAATGGTGTTCAAATTGCAATAGGATAGGACATTTGATCCAGAACTGTTGGTACAACAGACAGGGAAATTCTCAGGGGTCTCAAAATAACCACAATACTCAGCCTAATAATCAGAATACCTCACCCAGTAACCCAAATCAAGGGAATTCTCAGTGACAATCACAGGAAGAGCAGCAGAAAGGTCCATCCTTACAGAAAGAAATAGTGACATTGAATAAGGATGTATCCCCAACAGACATTACTCGAAGTAATGAAATAGTGTTTTCTGTAAAGAATTTTAATACGTGTCAGGAAGAGTTGCCTATCATACAAATACACTTAGAAGGTGTACTGAGTTCCATATTGTTGGATACAGGCAGTACTGTAAGTATCATAGATAAAGGCACTTTAACAGAACATATAGGTTGTGAGCTTTCCCAAATGAGAAAATCCTATAGGACCATAAAGGGGATCGCTGGAAAGCAAATAAGGGCTCTAGGCAATGTCATTTTAGAGATAGAAATTCTAAATAAGAAATCCAGGGAAGAGTTTGTGGTGTTGGAAGAGAAATATTATCCAGCTCAAGCTCTATTTTCCTTCCAGGCTATGAAAAGATGTGGAATTACACTAGATTGTAGCAGTGGAAGAATAACTATCAAGGAAATTGATAGAGGAAATGTTTGCTCTCTTGAAGAAGAGGAACAGTTTCAGATAAACCTGATCACTTTACCTGAGACAACCTCATCTGAAGAAGTAGACATCCAACAGATAGAAATGGAATTTAATGCTAACCCGGGTAGGACAGTGTGTAGAAATTCAATGATAGAAGAAATAGGAGAAGATAGTCAAACTGCTTTTCAAAGCCTAGAAGCCACTCAGGAGGAATTCTCAGATAGCAGGTATGAACCTGATGACTCAAGTGCTCAACAAGTAGATACCTCCGAAGAACTTAGTTCTTTGTCCCAACCTGACGATCCTGACACGCTAATAGAATGTAGTCACCTAATAATAGGAGAAGATTCTAAGGAGAAGTATCTCAATGAGGTGTTGCTGTTAGGCAACCTGAAAATGACAGAGATAAGTTCTGTGATACCACAAGATGAAAGTTCAGATGCTACTGATGTCTGTTACACTGCCGATGTACAGAATGCAGAAGGAATCTGCTTAGTTAGTACTGCCGATGATAATCTTGTAAAGCTTAAATTAAATAGTAGTGTTCTACTTCATCCACAAGGTCTGACAAAGGTTTGTCTTAGAATTGTAACAGATAAAAACCTAGATGATACAAATGTGTTATTAGTTAATGAAGACTTACCAGACTTTGTGAAAATGGACAATTCCCTAGTAAGACTTAATGGTGGAAATTGCACGACTTATGTGTATAATTATTCTGACAAGAGACTAGAATTGCATGCCGGCATAGAATTCTGTAAGGGAATTGTGATTACTAACCCTTTACTAACCATAAGTGAAAAAGTATTTGTCTCTGTAGCTGACACAAGTGTTAAATTAGAAGGGGAAGTAAATAATACAGATTTTCCTCATTGTAGGGACAGGTTAATACAGATATTAGAGAAATATCGGAATGTTGTAGCGGTAACAGGAGATAAGTTAGGAAGGACAGATGTCTTGCAGCACAAAATAGTCATAGAAGATGGTGCTAGACCCTTTTATATACCTAACTACAAACTTCCAATAAGTCAAAGACCCATCGTAGACGAGATGGTTGAGGAGATGAAGGAAGATGGAGTCGTAATTCCTTCTAAGTCACCTTATAATTCACCTTTACTGCTAGTTCCAAAGAAAGACGGTAGTTGGAGAATGGTAATTGATTACAGGAAACTGAATTCCCACACCGTCCCTGATCGAATGCCAGTGCCAGTCATTAGTGACATGTTAGCTCAATTAGGAGGTGCCAAGGTTTTTTCTAGCCTCGATCTACTAAGTGGATATTGGCAAGTTCCTCTCGATGAAGAATCCAAGCATCTCACGGCATTCAGTACTCACAAAGAACATTTGCAATTCGAGGTAATGCCGTTTGGTCTTACTTCTGCTCCTTTAACGTTTGTACGTTTAATGCTGCAAATCTTAGGAGATGTTGAAGACGTATCGGTTTATCTTGACGATGTAGTAATTGCTAGTAAGGATGTAGAGAGTCATTTCAAGACAATAGAATTAGTATTAGATAGACTCAGAAAGGCCGGATGAAAGGTAAAAATTAAGAAATGTCAGTTCATGAAGAAATCTCTAGAATATCTAGGACATGTTATCAGTGAACATGGTTTGAAAATGCAAGAAGGAAAGATTAAGGCTATTGTGGACTATCCAGCCCCAAGAAATTTGAAGGCACTAAGAAGATTCCTAGGTATGGTAGGGTATTATCGACCTTTCATAAAGGGATTTGCTACAATAGCAAAACCATTAACTGAGTTAACTAGGAAAGATGCTAACTATGAGTGGAAAGATGAACAGGAAACAGCGTTCAAAACACTAAAGGATATGTTGATAACAGATCCTATCCTAGTTTATCCAGACTTCGAGAAGGAATTCTACTTAGCCTGTGATGCTTCAAGTACAGGACTAGGTGCCGTCTTGATGCAAAAGGATAAAACAAGGATGAGGACTGTATACTATGCCAGTAGAGTTTTGAATGCAGCTGAAAGAAATTACAGTACAACAAAAAGAGAATGTTTGGCCTTAGTCTGGGGATTACAGAAATTTAGGCACATTTTGCTAGGACATAAAATTAATGTTCTTACAGATCATAAACCCATTTGTGATCTTTTCAAGAAAAGGGCTTTTACCAATAATATGAAGTTCAATAGATGGTTCGTTAGCATATTGGAGTTTGCCCCAGAATTTAGATACATACCTGGTAGATATAACACATTAGCTGACGCCTTATCTAGATCACAAGAAGAGAACGAGAAACAAATTACCACTCATAATTTCGCCTTCAGTTGTCAAATCACAGACCTAGATTTAGACAAGGTTCGTCAGGAACAACAAAGGGATTCTTGAATAAGGGAAGTAATTGGTAACCTCTTGCAAGGTGAGGAAAATTCAGAGTTTCAATTGATAGATGGATTATTGCACAAAACTTCAGACGAACCAAATGCTTGTTCACGTTTGTACATTCCTAATACACTAATACAGGACGTCTTAGAACTAACCCGTTCATACAAGTTATCAGGACATCCTGGAATTAAGAAAACATGTAGAACAATCATTAGAAACTATTTTTGGCCTCGATGTAGTGAAGATGCTAGTCGATTTGTTCAGAACTGCACCATATGTAATGTACATAAAGGGAATGTCAACGTCAAGGCTCCTCTGGAAATGTATCCTTCAGAATTAAATCCTTTTCAAGTAGTCACAATGGATTTCTTAGGTCCATTTCCGAACACCATCAGAGGAAATAAACAGATTTTAGTTTTCATTGACTATTTGACCAGATACGTAGAAATTGTTCCAACCAGAAACAGAGAAGCATCGACGGTGGCAGAAGCCTTTAAGTCTAGAATCATAACCAGACATTCATGTCCTCAAGTTTTGCTCTCAGACAATGCTGCTGAATTTACTAGTGACATTCTAAAGAAACTGTGTGACTTTTATGAGATACAGAAATGTCAAATAACAGCACATAAGCCAAGCTCAAATGGAGCAGTAGAAAGAACAAATCGCAAAATAAAGGATGTTCTGAAAACACTGGTAACACCAAACACGGAAGACTAGGATTTGACTCTCGAAGACATACAATTTACTCTAAACAACACAGTAAATGAATCAATAGGAGAAACTCCTCATTTCCTATTGTATGGCTACCAAAAGAGAATGCCAAATTCACTTTTGGATGATGCCGCACCACCCAGACGTACGTACAACTATGAGGACTATATTGCTTGGAAGACAAGACGTACGTTTGAGACCTTTAAGGTTACCAGGACTAGGTTAAAGGAGTTACATAAAAAATCTAGTAAGTATTACAATAAAAGGTCCACCATATCCTCGTTAAAGGTAGGACAACAAGTATATGTACTAAATCCTATTCTTGAAGGACCTAACACAAAAGTCTCTCCCAAATTCAAAGGTCCATATAGAGTTTTAGAAGTTTTGAAGTTGAATAAATTCAAGCTAATGCATGAGATTACCTTGAGAGAATCTATTGTACATTGGAACCACATTAAAGTAGTTCATTCAGAACCTTGGTCGTCTACCCAGTTGACAGATTTGTCTAATAAAGATAAGATATATAATAAAATAGAATCTTCAATGACCCCAAGGTATAATTTGAGAAGAAGGTAATGGCAAGTGCAATGGTAAACAAATGTAATTGATAATATTTTTACTGCTTAATAACATTATTTCAGCAAATGGATTGTTTGGTGGTTGGCAGTGAGTCAATTTGTGAACTCACTCGTACAACTAAGGAAGGGAGCCATCATCAAGGAACATGGCAAGGTTAAGATGATACAGGACCTAGCCATTGTTAAGATCCGGACGGAGTCCATTATCGATCAGAGAGAGCAGTTAGTCCAGCTGAGCAATCAGATCCAGGCAGGATTACACAGTGTCCAAGATAGAAATTTGTACGACATGCTCTCCAAGTTGCAGAGAGACATTGATAGTGTTATGCCAAGGAAAGTAGTAAAGCGATCACTCATACCCTTTATAGGCGTCGCTTTACACAATCTGTTTGGTGTGGCAACAGATGGTAATGTTGAAAAGCTAAAGGAAAGAGTGGCTCAACTTGAAAATTGGGCTTCTGAGCAGGGCACTGTCTATAATAAAGTAATAGGAAATGTCAATCAAAATCAGAAAATGATCACAGAGCTGAAAGAATTTGTGAATAGTGCACTCCATAATATTTCATCAGAAATTGCTAGAATCCATCAAACAGAAATGATGGAGCAACTGCTCATAGAAGCAAGTAATTTCCTTCTGGAATACAAGGAATTACTCAATGCAATCATGATGGCAGGTAAAAACCTGCTGTCGACTTTTCTGATAACCCCTAGTGAAATTGAAGCCATTATTCAGAAGTGTGTTGTGAACAATCACTTGAAGCCACTAGTAGAAAATATAGTGGACTATTATGGCATGATCACAGTGAAAGTAGTAGCTAATCAAATAATCCTAGTGATCCCTTTCAATAATCAAGACATTACCTCATTGATATCAGTCTATCCATTCCCAATGGTAGTAGATAATAAGTCCATTGTGCTAGAAGGAACAGTTCGACACTTTGCCTTGCAGCATGATTCGTTCCTAGTGACCGAAATTCCCGAACATGAGTTCAGGGAATGTCATGCTTAATGATGATGCATATGTTTGTAACATTGTGAATTTCTATGAACCCTTGAGTGCTCTTTATTGTCTAGATGATCTTGTGAACAACAAGAATGGTAAGAACCATTGTAAGTACCTACCGTTTACAGAAACATTCAAGGCTCAGGTCACTGATGATGAAATTTTTGTGTTCTCAGCAAACAGACTGAATGCTAAGATTAATTGTAAGTCAAACAAAACAGAAATAGTTTTCATTAATGTGCACTCATTTTCATCTGCTTGTGAATTGGTCATTTTACATAATTTGTATTACAAACCTACAGTCTTCACGACGTACAGTTTGAATTTCACTAAAAGTGTACATCAGTTTGAAGCTATTAATGAATTTCAGCTTTCAGAACTGGAATTGGAGACATTCACAAAGCTAGAAGAGGTTCATACTTTCTTTCATACATATAAGACCGAGATTTCTCCTATCATCTCATTCATAAATGTCATTCTTTTGGTACTATTTGCTTTCATTTCCTCTATAATTGTCAGGAAATTAATATTGAATAAGCTTACCATAATCAAAGACATGATGGACAGAATCCTTCCTAAATAGTGAAATGTTTACCATTGACTTGCACTTGAACATTTTTATGATTGATTTTTTTTTTATTTACAATTTATGATTTCTTTGATAATAATTACAATTAGATATGTTTATGATATGTGAATTTTTACCGAGTTATCATGACTGGTAACCAGAGAGTAATGGGCATTTGATATATTTACTTTGCCTTGTTTTTCTGCATTTATTTTGAGTATTTGATATATATATATATATATATATATATATATATATATATATATATATATATATATATA
>JANJGK010002869.1:57500-60000 GCA_039081455.1 Macrobrachium rosenbergii | reverse complement strand
AATTAATAAATAATAAACAAATAATAAATAAATAAATAAATAAATGAATAATAAACAAATAAATAATAAGTGAATAAATAAAAATAAATAAATAATGAATAAATTTAAAAAAATAATAAATAAATAAATAAATTAGAAATAAATAAATAAATAAATAATAAAAAAATAAATAGTAAATAAATAGATAACAAATAAATAATAAATAAATAAAAAATAAATAATGAATAAATAAAAAAAAATAATTAATAAATTAATAATAAATAAATAATAGATAAATAAATAAATAAATAGTAAATAAATAAATAAATAAATAAATAAATAAATAAATAATAAATAAAGAAATTAATAAAAAAATAAATAGATAAAAAAAAATTAATAAATATTAATAATTAAATAAATAAATAATAAATAAATAATAAATAAATAAATAAATAAATAATCAATAATAAATAAGTAAAAAAATAATAAATAAATAAATAAATAATAAATAAATAAAAAATAATTAAATAATAAATGAATAAAAAAATATATAAATATGTATATAAATAATGAATAAATAAATAAATAAATAATATATAAATAAATAATAAATAATTAATAATCAAATAAATAATAAATAAATAAATAATAAGTAAAAAATAAAAAAAATAGATAGATAAATAATAAATAATAAATTAATAATAAATAGATAATAAATAAATAATAAATAATTAAATAATAAACGAATAAGCAATAAATAAATAAATAAATAACAAATAAATAAATAACAAAAAATTAATAAGTAAATAACAAATAAATAAATAAATAAATAATAAATAAAAAATTATTAATAAATAATAAATAAATAATAAATAAATGAATAACTAATATGTTAATAAATATAAATAATAAATAAAAAATAATAAATAAATAAAAAATAAATAAAAATTTTGATAAAAAAATAAATAGTAAATAAATGATAAATAAATAAATAATGAATTAATAATAAATAATTACATAAATAATTAAAAAATAAATAAATAATAAATAAATAAATAGCAAATAAATAAAGAAAAAATAAATAATAAATAAATAATAAAACAATAAGTAAATTAATAAATAATAAAATAATAAGTAAATAAATAAATAATAAATAAATAATAAATATATAAGTAATAAATATATAAATAAGTAATACATAAATAATGAATAAATGATAAATAAATAATTATTAAATAAACATATAAATAACTAAATAATAAATAAATAATAAATATATAAATTATAAATGAATAAATAAATAAATAAATAAATAATAAATAAAAAAATAAATAAATAATAAATGAATAATAAATAAATAAAAAATAACAAAAATAAATAAATAATAAATAAATAAATATTAAATAAATAAATTATAAATAATTTAATAATAAACAAATAATTAACAATAAATAAATAAATAATAAATAAATAAGGAATAAATAAATAATTAATAAATAAACAATAAATAAATAAAAAATAATAAATAAATAAATAATAAATAAATAATCAATAAATAAAAAAATAAATTAATTAATAATAAATAAATAATAAATAAATAATAGATAAAAATAAATAAATAATAAATAAATGAATAATAAATAAATAAATAAATCATAAATAATTAATAAATAAACATATAAATAAATAATAAATAAATAAATAAATAAAATATAAATAAATAAATGAATAATAAATAAATAAGTAACTAATAAATATATAGTAATGATAAATAACTAATAAATTAATAAATATATAAAAAATAAATAATAAATAAGTAAATAAATAAATAATAAATAAATAAAAAATAAATAAATAATAAATAAAAAAAGAAAAAATAAATAATAAATAAATGAAAAAACAATAAGTAAATAAATAAATAAAAAATAAATAATAAATATATAAATAATAAATAAATAATATAAAATAAATATATAAATAAATGAAAAATAAATATATTAATAAATAAATAATAAATAAATAAATAATAATTAAATAAAAAAATAAATAATAAATAAATAAATACTAAATAAGAAAATAATAAATAAATAAATAATAAAGAAATACAAAAATAAATAATAAATAAATAATTGAATAATAAATAAATAAAAAATAATAAGTGTATAAATAAATAATAAATAAATAAATAAACAAATAATAAATAAATAATTAAATATTAAATAAATAAATAAATAAAAAATAAATAATAAATAAATAAATAATAAATAATAAATAATTAAAAAATAAATAAATAAATAATAAATAAAAAAATAATTAATAAATAATAAATAGATAATAAATAAATAAATAACCAATGTGTTAATAAATATAAATAATAAATGAAAAAAAAGTAATAAATAAATAAATAAATAAATAAATTTTGATAAATAAATAAATAGTAAATAAATGATAAATAAATAAATAATGAAATAAATAATAAATAAATACAGAAATAATAAAAAATAAATTAATAATAAATAAG
>JANJGK010002869.1:50000-52500 GCA_039081455.1 Macrobrachium rosenbergii | reverse complement strand
TAATTAATAATAAAAAAATAAATGCTAATAGATTCACAATTTCGTGAAAAACAATTTGAGTAATAAAAATCTACAATTATACAGTAAATATATTACTATGTAAAAAGAACCAAAGACTTTCGAACACCTGATCGGTGTTCCTCATCAGTGTTAACGTTAAAATGCAAAGTGAGGGTAGTTTTCTTATGAAATAGTTTTTAAAAGTTGGGGGCGGGGCGAGAAGATACCAGCCCATCACGGAAGTGCTGGTTCGGGTGTTGTGTAATACCAAATTCAACAGGCAGTTGCGCCAATCTCCTTGATCTTCGTACTTGCGATGTTGCATCTGCCTGCGCTGCATAGGTGCCATAGTCGGAATCATCCACAGGGACGTCGGCTATCTGGAGAGAGAGGGGAAGAGGAAGCAGAGCATCAGGGTTCACACGGTCAACGTCAGTTTTGAAATTAAAATGTTTAATGTAGTGTTTGGCAATAAACCAGTTGATGAAAGGGTCTTCATTAGTAAATGATTTATTATCTTCAAACGATATTCCCATGTTTATGGTAGCACCTTCAACTAATCTTCTCACGTGAGAATCGTCACTTCTAAAAATAGTTCGTGCACCACCCCAATTAATTTTGTGGTCTAAATTAAAACTATGAGCTACCAAAGCGCTCCTCTGTGCATGAAGATCATAGGCCGTTCTATGTTCCCTTAATCTTACATCCAGTCCCCTACCACCCTCCCCGTAGTAACAACCATTGCAATCATGGCAGGGAACCCTGTAAACACCGCTGTTTCTCTTGGTGCTGTTATTGGTAAGGGCTTTTGCCAAGGTGTTTTTATAGGTATAAACAATTTTTATATCATTTTGGTATTTATTCATATAATCGCCCACTCTTGACACTTCTTCTTCAAAGGGTAATGATACATGTTTCTTGTTATTTATTTCCTTATTAACATGACCTATATAAAAGCTCCTTCTAGCACGGCTGATGGCGTCAGAAATAAAATGTTCCGGGTATTTTAAGGACCTAAAGGTATCTACGACATGGGAGAGTTCTTCATCTAGAAATTGGGGGTCGCATATACGGAGTGCTCTTAAAACAAAGCTAATGATAACATTCCTTTTAATTTGCTGTGAGTGGTGGGGAAAATAATGAATATAATTTTCTTTGTTAGTAGCTTTTCTAAAAACTGAAAATTTGAAAGAGTTACTGTTTACATCCCTATGAATTAAGACATGTAAGAAAGAAATCTTGCCATCAACCTCTTTTTCAACTGTAAATTTTATAGAATCGACAACGTTGTTGGCAGTATTCAGTAAGCAGTCTAAAGCTACGTCATTGCCGAAAAATAATAAATTTATCGTCAACGTATCTCACCCACAGAGCAGGCTTGCAGGTTGGGTTACATCTCTTTAATATTTCAACTTCTATGAACTCCATGCACAGGTTAGCTAAAACTGGTGACAGTGGTGAACCCATAGAAACACCAGATTTTTGCTGGAAATATTCATTATTAAAAGTGAAAATAGTACAATCAACACAGATTCTAACCAAGTAGAGAAATTGGTCACATGGAATAGGAAAGCTGATAATCCCTTCTTCGTGTCTTTTCTTTAAATTTTAACCGTTCCGATGGTAGGATGATTAGCCTCGATGTCACCTCTCTATTTACGAATGGTCCGCTTGATTTTGTTTTGGAAAATTTAAAGAAAAGACACGAAGAAGGGATTATCAGCTTTCCTATTCCATGTGACCAATTTCTCGACTTGGTAAGAATCTGTGCTGATTGGACTATTTTCACTTTTAATGATGAATATTTCCAGCAAAAATCTGGTGTTCCTAAATAGATAATAATAAAAAAAAATTAATAATAAATATGTAATAACTATATATATAATAAATAAATAAATAATAATTTAAAAAAATTAATAATAAATACATAAATAACTATATATATATAATAAATAAATAAATAATAAATATATAATAAATAAATAAATAATTAGTAAATAAATAATAAATAAATAAAAGATAAATAAATAATCAATAAATAAAAAATAAATAAAAATTTATACAAATAATAGATAACAAATAAATTAATGAAAAATAAATAAATAAATACTAAATAATAAATAAATAAATAAATAAAGATTAATAATAAATAAATAATGAATAAATAAATAAGTAAATAAATAAATAATGAATATATATTAAAGAAATAAATAAATAATATGTAAATAAATAAAAATAAATATATAAATAATAAAAAATAAATAATAATTGAATAAATAAATAATAAATAAATAATAAATAAATAATAAATAAATAATAAATAAGTAAATAATAAATTAATAAACAATAAATAAATAAATAATAAATCAATATATAAAAATAAACATTAAATATATAAAGAAATAAATTACAAATAAATAATAAATAAATAATAAATAAATAAATGATAAGTAAATAAAAAATAATCAATAAATAATAAATAAATGAATAATTAAATAAA
>JANJGK010002869.1:40000-47500 GCA_039081455.1 Macrobrachium rosenbergii | reverse complement strand
GAAAATAAAATAATAAATAAAATAAAATAATAAATAAATAAATAAATAAAATATTAAATAAATAAAATAAAAAATAAATAAATAAATAATTAATTAATTGAATAAAAATATAAATAAAATAATAAATAAATAAATAAATAAATATGATAATAAATAAAAGAAAATAAAAAAAATGAATAAATAAATAAATAAATGAAAAATAATTAAATAAATAAATAGAAAAAAAAAAATAAATAAATGATAAATAAATAAATAATATATAAATAAATAAAAAAAATAAATAATAAATAAACGAAGAAATAATTAACAAATGAATAATAAATAAATATATAAATAATAAATATATAAATAAATAAAAATATAAATAATAAATGAATAAATAATAAATAAAGAAATAAATAAATACTAAATACGTAATATATAAATAATAAATAAATAAATAATAATTAAATAAATAAAAAATAATAAATAATAAAATAAATAAATAAATAATAAATAAACAAATAAATAAAGAAATAAATAAAAAATAAATAAATAAAAATAAATAAATAAATAAATAAATAAATTAATTAATTAATAGATAAATAAATAAAACAAATAAATAGTAAATAAATAAATACTAAATAAATAAATAAATAATAATTAAAAAATAAATAAATAATAAACAAATAATAAATAAGTAATAAATAAAAAATAAATAAATAATAAATAACTAAATAAATAACAAATAATTAATAAATAAATAGTAATTAACCAAATGACTAATAAATAAATAAATAATAAATAAATATTAAATAAATAAATAACTAATAAATAAATAAATAAATAATGAATAAATAGTAAATAAATAATAAATAATAAGTAAATAAATAAATAATAAATAAATAAAATCCAATAAATAAATAGTGAATAGATAATAAATAATACATAATAAATAAGTAAAAAAATTAAATAAATAAATAAATAAATAAATAATAGATAAATAAATAAATAATAAAAAATGAATAGATAAATATTAAATAAAAAAATAAAAAAATACATAAATAAATAATAAATATATATAAATAATAAATAAATAAATAAATAAATAATAAATAAGAAATGATAAATAAATAAACAATAAATAAATAATTAAGGAAAAATAATAAATAAAGAATAAATAAAAAATAATAGATAAATAATAAATAAATAATAATAAATAAATAAATAATAAATTAATAATAAATAAAAAATGAATAGATTAAATTTCAAATAAAATAAAAAACAAAATAAATAAAATGAAAAATAAAATATTAAATAAAAAACAAAAAAATAAATAAATAAAAAAAAATAATAAATAAATGAATAATAATTAAATAAATAAATAAATAGAAAATAATTAATAAACAAATAAATAATAAATAAATAATGAATAAATAAATAATAAATAAAATATAAAAAATAATAAATAAATAATAAATAAATAAATGAATAATAAATAAATAAATAAAATAAGAAAATAATAAATAAATAAATAAATAATAAATAAATAAATAAATAAATAATAAATAATAAATAAATAAGTAAAAATTAATAAATAAATAAGTAAATAATGAATAAATAAATATTAAATAAATAATAAATAAATAAATAATAAATAATAAATAAATAAATAATTAATAATAAATAAATAATAAAAAATAACTAAATAAATAAATAATAAACAAATAAAAATAAATAAATAAATAATAAATAAATAAACAATAAATAAATAATAATTAAATAATAAATGATTAATAAATAAATAAATAAATAAATAAATAATAAATAAAAATTAAATAAAAAATAAACAAACAATAAATAAATAAATAAATAATAATACATAAATAATAAATAAATAAATAGTAAATAAATAAAAAATAAGTAATAACTAATAATTAATAAACAAATAAATAATAAATAAAAAAATAACTAATAAATAAATAAATAAATAAATAAATAGTAAATGAATAATAAAAAAATGATAAAAAAAATAAATTAATACAAATTAATAACTAAATAAAAAATAAATATATAAATTATGAAGAAATACACAAAAATTATATAAATAAATAAATAATAAATAAATAAAAATATAAAAAATAAATAAATAATTAATAAACATAAATAAATAAAAAAATTAAAATAAATAAATAATAAATAGATATTATAGTAAATTAAGAATAAATAAATGATAAAAAATAATAAATAAATAACATAAATAAATGATAAATAAATAAGTAATAAATAGATAATAAATACATAAATAATTAATGAATAAAAAAATAAATAAAAAAAATAATTAACAAATAAATTAAAAAATATTAAATAAATAAATAAATAAATAAAAAATTAATATTAAATAAATAAATAATATATAAATAAATAATGAATATATAAGAAATAAATAAAAAATAATAAATATATAAATAAAAAGTAAATAAATAAATAAGTAATAATTAAATAATAAAGGAATAAATAAATAATAAATAAATACATAAATAATAAATAAAAAATAAGTATAAATAAATAAGTAATAAATAAATAATAAATAAATTGATAAATAAAAAAATACTAAATAAATAAATAATGAATAAATAAATAATGAATAAATAAATAAATAAATAAATAACAAATAAATAAATAATAAATAAATAAAAAAATAATAAATCAATAAAAAAATAATAAATAATAAATAAATAAAAAATATATAAATAAATAATAAATAAATGAATAATAAATAAATAATAAATGAATAAATAAAAAATAAATAATAAACGAATAAATAAATAAAAAAAATAATAAGTAAATAAAAAACATATAATAAATAAATAAATGAATAAATAATAAATATATAAATAAATAATAAATAAATAGTAAATAGATAAATAAATAAATAAAAAATGAATTAATAATAAATAAATAAATAATAAAAAATAAATAATAAAAAATAAGGAATAAATAAAACAATTATGAATAAATAATAAAAAATAAACAAATAATAAATAAACAATTCAGTAAATAAATAAATAATAAAAAACTAAATAATAAATAAATAATAAATAAATAGATAAATAAATAAAAATAAATAAATAATAAGTAAATAAAAAATAAATAAAAAAATAAATAATAAATACATAAAATGATAAGAAATTAATATATAAATAATAAATAAATAATAAATAAATAATAAATAAATAATAAATAAATAAATAATAAATAAATAAATATATAAATAATAAATAAAAAATAAATAATAACTAAATAAATAAATAATAAATAAATAATAAATAAGTAAGAAACAAATAAATTAATAAATAAATGATAAAAAAACTTCATAGATAAATAATAAATAAATAAAAAATAAACAAATAAATTCATAAATAAATAACAAATAAATAACTAAATAAAGAAAAATAAATAAATAATAAATAAATAAATAAATGAATAAAAAATAAATAAATAAATAATAAATAAATAATTAATAAATAAATAATACATAAATAAATAAACATTAAATATATAAATAAATAAATAACAAATAAATAATAGAGATAAATAAATAATAAATAAACAAAAAAATAAATAATAAATAATAAAGTAAATAAATAAAAAATAAATAATTAAATATTAAATAGATAAATAAATAAATAAGCAAATAATAAATAAACAATAAATAACTAAACAAATATATAATAAATAAATAAGTATATAAATAAAAAAAATAAGTAAATAAATAATAAATAAATAAATAATAAAAATATAATAAATAAAAAATAAATAATTAAATAAATAAATAAATAAATAATAAATGAAATAAATAAATAATTAAAGTATGAATTAATAATAAATAAATAAATATATAATAAATAAATAAATAAATAAATAAATAAATAAATAAATAAATAAATAAATAAATAATAAATAATTAAATAATAAATAAGTAAGTAATGGATAACTAAAAAAATAAAAATTAAATAAATAAATAAATAAATAAATAAAATAATTAAATAAATAAATAAATAAATAAATAAATAAATAAATAAATAAATAAATAAATAAATAAATAAATAAATAAATAACTAAATAATAAATGATAAATTAATAAATAAATAAATGAATAATAAAACATTAAATAATAATAAATAAATAAATAAATAAAAAATAAATAAAAAATAATAAATAAATAAATAAATAAACAATAAATAAATAAAAAATAAATAAACAAATAAATAATAAACAAATAAATAATAAATAAATAAATTATAAAAAATAAATAATAAGTAAATAATAAATAATACATAAATAAATAATAAATAAATAAATAATAAATAAATAAATAATAAATGAATAAACAATAAATAAATAAATAATAAACAAATAAATAATAAATAAATAATAAGTAAATAAATAATAAAAAATAAATAATTAAGTAATAAATAAAAAGATATAATAACTAAATAGATAATAAATAAATAAATAATACATTAATAAATAATAAATAAATAAATAATAAATAAATAAATAAATAATAAACAAATAAATAATAAAAAAAATAATAAATAAATGAATAATGAATACATAATAAATAAAGATATAAATAATAAATAATAAACATAATAAATAAATAAATAATAAATAAATAAATAATAAATAAATAAATAATAAATAAATAAATAAAGTAAAATATAAAAGAATAAATAATAAATAAATAAATAAATAAATAAATAAATAAATAAATAATGAATAAATAAATAAGTTATAAATACATAATAAATAATTAAATAATAAATAAATAATAAATAAATAATATATAAATAACAAATAAATAAACAAATAATAAATTAATATTAAATAAATAATAAATAAATAAATAATAAATAAATAAATAAATAATTAAATAATAAATAAATAATGAATAAATAATAAATAAATAAATAATAAATAAATAAAAAATAATTAAATAATAAATTAATAAATAAATAATAAATAAATAAAGAAATAATAAATAAATGAATAATATATAAATAAATAATAAATAAATAAATAATAAATAATAAATAAATATATAAATAAATAAATTACAATAATAAATAAATAATAAATGAATAATAAAAAATTAAATAATAAATGAATAAATAATAGATAAATGATAAATAAATAAAAAACAAATAAATAAATAAATAATAAAAAAGTAAATAAATAAATGAAGAATAAATTAATAAATACTTAATAAATAATAAATAAATAATAAATAAATAAATAACTAATAAGTTAATAAATATAAATAATAAACGAATAATAAAAAATAATAAATAAATAATAGATAAATAAAAAATTATGATAAATGAATAAATAAATAAACAATAAATAAATAATAAATAAATAAATAAATAGTAAATAAATAATAAATAATTTAAAAAATAATAAATAAATGAATAATAAATAAAAAATACATAATAAAAAATAATAAATAAATAAATAATTAAAAAATAAATGAAGAAATTATAAATAAATAAATAATAAATAAATAAGTAAGAATCAAATAATAAATAATTAAATAATAAATAAATGGTATATAAATAAAATACTAAATAAAATAAAATAAAAAAATAAAATAAAATAATAAAAAAATGAATAAATTAATAAATAAAATAATAATTAAATTATAGTTATAAAATCATAAATAAATAAATAAATAAATAAATATATAATAAATAATAATAAATAAATAAATAGATAAAAAATAGAATAAAAAATAAAAGATAAAATAATAGATAGTAAATAAATTAATATTGAAGAAAAAAAAATAATAAATAAATAAATAATAAACAAATAAATGAAGATATAAATAAATATATAAATGAATAGAATAATAAATAAATGAAAAAAATAAAAAATAAATAAGTAAATAAATAAGTAAATAAATAAAATAAAAAATAAAACAATATAATAAAATAGTAAATAAAATAAAACCATAAAAAAATAAATAAATCTGTAAATAAAATAATAAAAAAAATAAATAAATGATAAATTATTATTAAATAAATAAATAAACAGATAAGTAAAGTAATAAAAAAATATAATATAAAATTATAAAAAATAAATAATTAAATAATAAATGAATACGTAATAAAAAATAAATAATTAATAAATAATAAATAAATGAATAAATAAACAAAATAATAATTAAATAAATAAATAAATAAATAAATAAATAAATAAATAAATAAAATAATAAATAAATAAAATAATAAATGAAATAATATAATAAAATAATAAATAAATGAATTAATAAATACATAAATAAATAACGTAATAAATAAAATTAAATAATAAAATAATAAATAAAATGAAAAAATAAAATAATAAATCAATAAATAAAATAATAAATAAATAATAAATAAATTAATAATAAATAAATATTAGTAATAAATAAATAAATAAATAAAAATAAATAAATAAGTAAATAAATAAATAAATAAATATTTGAATAAAGTAATAAATAAATAAATCAATATATAAATAAAATAATAAATAATTAAAATAAAAAATAAAAAAATACTAAAATAATAAATAAAATAATGAATAAAATAAATTAAGAAAATAATAAATAAAATAAAATAATAAAATAATAAATAAACAAAAAATAATTAAATAAATATGTAAATAAATAAATAAGTAAATAAATAAATAATTATATAAAAAAATAAATAAATAACTATATAAATAATAAATAATGAATAAAAATGAATAAAAAATAAGTAATAAATAAATAATAAATAATTAATAAATAAATAAATAAATAATAAATAAATATATAAACAAATAAACAAATAATAAATAAATAATAAATAAATAAATAAATAAATAAATAAATAAATAAATAAATAAATAATAGATAAATAGATAATTAATAAATAAATAATAAATTAATAAATAATAAATGAATAAAAAATACTAAATAAAAAAATAAATAAATGATTAATAAATAAATGAAAAAATGATATATAAATAAATAATAAATAAATAACTAATAAATAAATAAATAAATAAAAAAGAAACAAATAAATAAATAATGAATAAAAAATTAATAAAAAATAATTAATAATAAATAAAAAAAAAATAATTAAGTAAATAATAAAAAAATAAATAATAAAAAAATAAATAACAAATAAATAATAAATAAATAAATAAACAAATAATAAATGAATAATAAATCATTGAATTATAAATAAATAATTAATAAATAAATAAATAAGTAAATAAATAATAAAAAAATAAATAATAAATAGATTTTAAATAATAAATGAATAAATAATAAATAAAAAATAAATTATAAATAGATAAATAAATATTAAACAAATAAATACATATATAAATAATAAATAAACAAATAATGAATAAATAATAAATAAATAAATATATAATAAATAAGTAATAAATAAATAATAAATAATTAAATAATAAATAAAAAAACAT
>JANJGK010002869.1:0-7500 GCA_039081455.1 Macrobrachium rosenbergii | reverse complement strand
ACTGAACGGCACCAGTCACTGAGCCATTACAATCATTTGTATGCTCAAGAAAAAAAAAGTTATACAGAAATGCAGAGCTTCCAGAAAGAGAACCAAAATCTCACTGCCATCATGCCATGCAACGAATGAAAGTTCTCCTTCTTCCACTTCCAGGCAATATACCCAGTCCATCCCAACACCCGTTAATGGCTCTAGCCTGCCAGTGGCCCTACCGGTTATGGTGGACACTGCAACAGATGTTAGCCTGATTGACAGGCCCCAAGTGCCAGCCTGTGCCATTGTTGATGAGCAAACTCAGTGGGAGATGAAATGGGTAGAGGGTCACACCAAATCAATCCCCACAGTCGAGCTCCAGGTCACGACACCTTGGGGCATGCTACCTCACCACCTTGGCATAGTGAGTGGAATCGGGCCTGGAGTGGAATTCCTGTTGGGTCGGGACCTCCTCTGGGGAAGCCCTTCTCCAGTGCCACTCTGTAGCCCCACTACCTCCACAATGGAGGCATCAACTGTAGGATCACCAAACCTGAGCACAGCCACTTTGACTGGCATGCCACCAAAAGAAGAAATACCTTACACCTGTCGAAGTGGTCAATGGAAGGGGTACACTCAGCGCAATACCAAGCGATGCCCTCCCTCTACATGAAAGGACACTAAAGGGAAGCAGTACCTCTGTTGAGCGTGCAAGGTGACAGGCCACTCCACTAACTGGGAGGGCTGCCCAAATAAGCAGCACCCAGCAGACACCCCAAGTCAAGCGTCTCCAAGAGGCTCTGACCTCCAGCTGGGACAGGAATCTCTGTCTCAGCCCAACTCAAGCCGTCTGCAAGGTATTGCACCTCTGGACCCCTTGTCAAGCATGCCTGACCCTCAATCTTTGCCAGTGCCATGCTCTGTCCGTCTTGGATGTTGAGCCACCAGTAGAATTGGGCCCTGTGCCTGCCCTACCATGTTACCAGATCCAGATCAGGAGATGGATCCTCCTACGGGAGATCCAGGAGCCTTCACAGCCTTGATCCTCACAACTTGTGAGCCTCTGGTACCCAGCACTTCTTCTTCCTCACCACATCCGTCCTCAGAGGATGAACCTCTGGTGGATCAAAGTGCTACACCTTCTCTGGGAGACCAGGAACTGGCCTCTCCGGATGCAGAGGTTGAGACCGCTCTTGCTCCAGTTGTCACAACGACCAGAGTAGGGAGCCCTCCAGTGGCCTCTGAGGTTACCCCTGACTTTGCACCCAATGGCCCTTCTGGCCTTTCCCCAGAGCTGCTGCCTTCATCACCTCCTAGGACTGTCATAGACAGGCCTTGGAGGAACCTGAAGGAGAAGAAGGGATGGAAGAAAGCCAAGTAGTTGCCAGAGCCACGAGCTCCCCCTGGCACTCATGCCTCCTTGTCATAATGCCTTTCCATCTCAGAGTGATCCTGGCTCCTGCCCAGAGGAGGTAGCCAGGATGATTTTTGCCTTAGTAACAGCCTAAACCAGATCCAGTAAGTAGTAGTAGTAACCTTGTGGTTGAAATCTTGTAATGAGCAGCAGTAACTAAGTATAACTAGTGAAGCCAGTCATCGTAACTATTGAAAATAGAGCCCTTGAGCTCATAACACACATGGGATACTATCTCAGTTGAGGAAAGCATTTTCCATATAAAACCAAGGAGCAATGGGCACCTCTCTCGTGTAGAAATAAAAACTCATTTAAAGAACTTCAGGTTGCCCCTTTCTTACTATTATTGTACATTCTAGTGTAAGAAACTGTATCCTTGCAAGAATATTGCAATTTAGCTAGTTCATTGTCATTTACGTTGGTACTACGGATATCCGTAGACACCTTTGAGTAGTATTAGGATTCTGTAGTAATTTATTAAAGCTCATAACCCATTCTAGAGTCAGGTAGATCCTTAACTAGCCGTATTACAAGGGTAAAATCTGTTCAGGAAAAAGAGTAAAGTATTCAAGGCAAACAGCTTGCTTAGTACAGGCCTTCACGCCAGAAAGGGAGTGAATGCCTTCTTAAAGGGGGAAGCTATTATAAATATTCACTGTTCGACCTCTCTTCCTTGTTTCTTAATCGAATAATAAGATTTACCTTTATTAAAGTAGGAGGGCAGACAATGCAGGCTGTTCACATGAGAAGAAGTATGCAGGGATCCAGGGGCTGTTTTCAAAATATGTGCACTCCTGGCCAATGCGCGAGATTTTTTACTTAGAGAGTCATTGAGGGGATACAGTTTTGCTAGGACAGACCTGTTTTACTGTTCTTAAAACTCACTTTTCTCTATCCTGTGTACTGGCGAGTCTATTGTCATTTCAGGTCAGGCCCTGCTAGGCGTTGAAGCAAACAGAGAGAAGCTACCCCAGGGTCGCGAGACTCTCAACTCAGCTGCCACAGAACACGGACGTGTTCCGTACTTCCTCTAAGTATCCTTTGTCTCCTCATTTGTTCAACACGAGGGAGAAAATTGTTATTCCAAACGGACCAAGGAATCTCATGCAACTGACCATTGTATTAGCTCAATCAACAGTAAGTCTGATCTGACAATTACTCTCAGTTCTCTTTCCCTTCAACTGAAACTCATATTTTTCCTAGTTCAAATTTTCCTCTCTGAAACAGTCACTGACTAAGAAGTCCTAGTAAAACATATCCCATTTCTGAAGTCATCTATTAAGTACAATTATTGTTGTCTAGTAAAGTCACATAATTTATCCTCCATCGTGTAAAAAATATTATTCTTGACATAAGAATCATCACCTTGTGATTAAGCAATGACGAGTGAGTGTCTTTAGTGCAAGATTATTATCTGGGTACGTCATTTTCCAGAATTGTGTATACCTTCGGCCTGAATAAGATCCTCTTTCTTGGAAAAGAATCTGCATCACCGGTACCAAGAAGCCTCAATTCGACCTTGCAGTTAAATTCCTTATAAAGCATCTGAGAGACACATAACTCTGTTGCGTTCATTTCTAAGTAGCATTGAGGTATTTGTCCTCATGTGGATATGAAATAAACCTTTATTCTTTGTTAACTAGTTGTCAACTGGCGACCTGATATATTTAGTACCTTTCCTTTAGAGTTAATGTTAGTCTTAATTGACAGAACTACGTGAGTCTTGGGTAAAGCAAGGCAATATAAATCAAATTAGCTAATTATTAAACTCGTTAGCCGAATGACCCGAATATCTATACCTATCTATCTCTCTCTCTCTCTCTCTCTCTCTCTCTCTCTCTCTCTCTCTCTCTCTCTCTCTCTCTCTCTCTCTCTCTCTCTCTCTATATATATATATATATATATATATATATATATATATATATATATATATACATATATACATATATATATATATATATATATATATATATATATATATATATATATATATATATATATATATATATATATATATTTAAGAACTCTTCAACAAGAGCCACAAATTATTATTTTTGTTTTTAACCAGGTCCTCTGTTCAATAAATCAATTGACAATTCAGACAAAGATTTACCACACACTAGACTTTAGGTAATACACGCTCAAAAAGGGTGACAAAAAAGATCAAATACCTAAATTTGACACTTATATATTTACAAAACAAACTTAATAATTAAAGTGTCCCCCGAAAACCTGCTTGAGGAACTAGAAAAAAAAGAGTACTACAAGCATATACAATACCCTCACACATACCTCAATCTCCTACCCTAACTATTATACCAAAGAGTAAGAGAGAAATGTCACAGTAGTAGAACGAAATCAACACTCACTCACGTGTGCACGATAGGCGGAGACACAGTGAAGAAACTTAACACTAATAACTGACTTTTTCCTTAACACTAATAATTTACAAAACACATGAGATACACCTTGATTCATACAATTAATACGAGTAAATGTTCAACAAATATGGTGAAAATACACTGAAACTGCTTCAGTCGGGGAAACTGTCTATAAAAGCTCCTAAGGGAGCTTCCGCTTGATGCTTTGAAGCAATGCTCCGGTGGGGTAGTCCACTCACAGAGGGAAAACAAATATAGGCAAAAGGGGATGCTCACCCTTCTCCGGCCTCAGCAGGCCTCCTGACGATTCCGGAGGATACGGCAGTGCACTCGTCAACGCAAGGGATGGGCCTTGAGGCTCACAGGTGGGGCAAAAGCAAAACCCACAGACAAGCTCGCACAAGAGGGCACAAGGCACATGCACCCACTCCACCAACAGCAGCCTCACGTTGAAAAAAAAAGCGAGCGTCAAAAGCCAGAAAGCAGTGTTGCAGCAACAAATGACGAAGATTGCAGTGGAAATATACAGTAGGATGCTGAACCTCCTTCGGGGAACCGAAAACTATCCATCCTTGCCTGATGGAAAACTCCCCCACATCAAGTAAGGGCGACGAGAAAAACAGCGAAAAGCCATCGGACGAAAGAGGCAATTACTGAAGACGATACTCCGCTCGTTGAAATATGAAAAAACAGAAACAAGCGGATAAATATAACTATATAACAATAAATACAAAATCCTTGAGAGGAGCGAAAACAACCAACAAGCGGTTTATCGTGACTTATGTAAAGGTGAAAATTTAATTACAACCCTTAAGGGACGGCATAATTTATCAATGGGCAGCACCCCCAGACAGGGGAACTTTGAGGTCGGCAAAATAAAATAAAAAATCACATCAATGGCGAAGAGAATGACACGTACATTCACACTGTATAAATAAAAAAATTCTACAAAATTTTCCCTACTTCCACGAGAAGTTGAAATGACTATTTACCAACCCCCTTGTGGGGCCTCATTTACAATGACAATCGTCAATTTTACGAACTTATATGTTTTTTTCTAATAAATAAATTCATTGTATTTTGTAAAATTATTATTACTGCTCACACAATATCAAAACAGATAAGAAATTAAAGCAGTAACCAAATTTTTTGCCTATTTGTTGTAAAATATTCAGGTAAGTTTACTTTTACATGCTTTTTTCTAATATTTCTTTGCCAATTTTTTTTGTAAAATTACATTTTACAACCGACATACTATCATAAAAGGCAAAAAACAAAAAACAACAGCAACCCCTTCGTATATTTACAAGCAAATTTACAAAAAAGACTCATGTGAGAGAGAGAGAGAGATGCAATACTTTCCCCCCTTGAAGTCACAAGCATTACTGATACTGGTCTAACTCTCACATCTGTAAAAAAGTTGCCAATAGTGAATTTATAGCATATAGAAGTATTGCACCTTTGTTTCGAATCGATACTTACCGATAACAGTGGTGCATAATTCTGCTTCACACTGAAGCTCAATCCCGTCCACCTCCCCAAACCTGTTTTACTTCACAATGAGGCACATCTGTCCACTAAGGGTATAGAGGAAACCAAAGAAAAATTTAATAAGTAGTTACAATATACACACACGCACACACACATACACACACACACACATGTATATATATATATATATATATATATATATATATATATATATATATATATATATACACATATATACTCTTTCCCTCTTAGGAATCAGAACAGGGAAGCATCTTAGAAGGTTAATTGTTCACTAGGGCTTATGATAACTAGTCGTTGCTTTCGAATCTCCATTATTTCATAACATTACTTATGTAGAAATACCGAGCTTCAGCAAGTACTACCTGTGTAACCATTAAAAATATGAGAGAGAGAGAGAGAGAGAGAGAGAGAGAGAGAGAGAGAGAGAGAGAGGAGAGAGAGAGAGAGAGATGGGGGGTGAAGCAATTATGTCTAGACAGGTTACGTATTGTTCGCGTATTTTCATCCATTTGCTCGATATTTTTTCATATCTCCCACATATAACTAATCCCGGACCTTTTAAAACTCGAGGGAACCAAGCACTAATGGACACTAATATTGAAGCTTCTTTCCAGTGCAATTAGAGTAATAACCTTCTCCAATGAGCTCCTGTGAAAATCAACTTCTCATTTTTATACCAAACAGGTTCCAAGGTGATTGTTCTTTGTGAGGAAGTTGAAGAAAAGGTGGGTGGAAGTTTGTCGTTTTAAGAGATGAGAAATAAAATAGATTTATGATCGAAAACCATACAAAAGAGTGCTATTTGATTTTACCATGTGTGAGAATGCCAGAAGGAATGGAGCAGTTTAAATGAACGAGAACAAGTAATGTATAATTCTTCTTCTTCTTCTTTCTTTGTTTAACGTGCTTTTTAGCGGACATTAATACCATTCATAAACAATGCTATTACCCACGAACTGAGGACTGGTCCTCATTATTTACAACTTGGCATTGTTAATGTGATTTTAATTGGGACTGGTGATTAATTAAATGTGTAGTAATATCAAGTTTTTGTTTTACTTCACAAGTAATATGTTTGCTCATTAAATGCTTTCTTTGCCATTTTATAGCCGCCTGTTTTTATAATTTTGTTTCTTTTTATGCTTTGTCGCAAGAGTATCATTATTTATAAATCATAGGCAAGCTATAATAACATGGTCAAGAATAGTTTCACCATTTACTTTCACTTAACGTCTGGAAATAAATATTCATAATATTTGATTTTAAATATTTTTCCTTTTTGACATTTTTATCTAAAAACGGTGATTCCTATCTTTTGCAAGTTCTGTATCAGGGCGAAGAACAACAGAGAGAGAGAGAGAGAGAGAGAGAGAGAGAGGAGAGGAGAGAGAGAGAGAGAGAGAGAGAGGAGACTAACGATGTCCTATATGTTATATGTTACACGGCGTGCTAAACCCTTCATTGAACCCTTCTTTTGCAAGTTCTTTATCAGCGCTAAGAACAACAGCCAACACGAGAGAGAGAGAGAGAGAGAGAGAGAGAGAGAGAGAGAGAGAGGAGAGAGAGAGAGAGAGAGAGAGAGAGACTAGACTAACCATGTTTATATGTTCTAGCTCGCCTTACTGAGTTCTTTATTGACGGGTGGGTATCGTTCTCAGCTAGCACTCTGCTGGTCCCGCGTTCGATTTCTCCACCCGGCCAATGAAGAATTATAGGAATTTATTTCTGATGATAGAAATTCATTTCTCGTTATAATGTGCTGCAGATTCCACAATAAACTGTAGGTCCGTTGCTAGGTAACCAATTGGTTCTTAGCCACGTAAAACAAGTCTATCCTTGGGGCCAGCCCTCTCCTCTCTAGGAGAGCTGTAATCAGCTCCTCCTCAGTGGTCTGGTTAAACTAAGATATACTTTTCTACGCCTTACTAACGAATTCTAACTGTCCCCAATTGCCTCAGCTGGGATAAACGAGGAATATCTCCCTTTGTTCTTGACTATTCCTCCTCCCCCTCTTTCCTAAGCCCTAATCCTTCCTCCATCCCACCCCTACCTAGACACACACCATCCAAGACATCCTAATGGGCTCTCTCAAGTATATATTTAGATTTAATTTCGGAGTTACAGGGGAAATGCAGAGATGTCATCCGATGAGGTGGCACCTTTCCCACCTGATGGAGACTTGGTGTATGGCAACTGAAGAAGATATAATATCCCTGGCTT
>JANJGK010002867.1:97500-108303 GCA_039081455.1 Macrobrachium rosenbergii | reverse complement strand
TATATATATATATATATATATATATATATATATATATATATATATATATATATATATATATATATATATATATATATATATATACATATATATATGTATATATATATATATATATATATATATATATATATATATATATATATATATATATATATATATATATATATATATATATATATATATATATATATATGTATATATATATTATAATATAAGAAGTCTTGCACAGACGACCCTTAATTTGCCCTTAGTTATTGAGAGTAGAATCATCTCTGCATGGCCGGTCCTAGTGGACCTAGATATCAAAACAATTAAAGTTATATACATTTCAATCTCTCCCTCTCTTTACCTGAAACAGATATTGAGATGGCACGGTTAAAAAGGCAAAGATATGAGGCTGGGTGCCACTCCCTTAAGCAGCTTAGCCCAACTGAGCTGCTTAAAACAACCTTCTAAAGGCAGATTAAGCTGCTGAATTGTCATTCCTTTCGCAGGATACTTGGGAAGAGGCAACCCGATGGCTGAACACCTGGCAAATGACACATCATTTGCACACGGCCCCAGTTATCGGCAGAAGTTTTGCACGCGGCCAAGACACACGGCCGAGGCCTTAAAAGAGAAGGACAGGAGATCTAAAAGGCAGTAGAAGTACGGTAGTAGTCGTAGTCGTAGGGGAGCTAGTTGGGCCGTTAGCCATACGCGAGGGCAAGTGATACATTTGCTGAGAGACCTTCATTCCCCCCTGTCCGACTCCAGACCATAGTCATCCTCGATTGACAGTGTGCATTGCCATACGTGTGATTGTCCCTCATCATCCTTCGCCAGAGACCCGCTTCCCCTAAGGTAAAGTGCGAGTAAAGACTTTTCAGTCACGACAGTTTGCCCTTTAGAAAGTTATTGGGGTGCCAGTATTTCACCTCTCTCCTTGTGCCAGTTTATCCAGTAGCATTTCCAATGTCCTGTGTTCAAGTATAAAGTGGTCATTCATTCCTCGAGTCCTTGGCACCCCCAGTGCAGACTCGAGTCATATTCTGTGTTATATTGTTCCTTTACTGGTGTGTAATGTGTAAATCTCTCTTGCAGAGGGACCTATTCGTAATGAACTCATCTTGGACTGTGCCTTGCCCTTAGTCAAGACTCCAGTAGAAGGATCTTCAGGTGTTGCAAGCCCCTTAACAATTTACTCACCCATTATCCCTTCTAATGCTTTCGCTTGTAAATATAATTTCTTAATTTATCCCAAGTGTTTATGTAACATTTCCTTATGAAGTAGAGCCTTCAGGTCCTAAAATCATCCCTTGTTCTTTGTTTTTTATGATTTCCCTTTAAGCAAGTCAGAACCCCAAAGCCAATTAAATAGTTTCCGTTGCTGGCCTGTAAAAATACCATAAACCCAGGGAAATTCGTAAAAATGGCGACCTTCGCATAGATCTCATTTGGCAGTTGCATTTTTCGCTGCTATTGTTGCTTTGTGCATTTGCAACTCGCCAAATCAGTGACTAGCAAAGCTAAGCTGGGTGCGAGACAAATTCCGAACCTGTTACCAAGAGCACAGACCAAGAGAGTTCCACGTAAGTGATGTGTTTATCTTGGCAAAATTTTTTTTTTACAATTGTGACTGTTCCTAGGAATTAGGAATAGGGATGCATGTATTTCCTGAGGGAAGAGAACTGCCGTATTAGATTTGTTAATGCATGCCTTTCAGGATAGGTAATTAGGATATAATTAGTGAGGAATAGTGCGAAATTCCTGTGTGTTAAAATCTTTGCCATATTTTTTGCTTTAAGGAATAGTGTGAAAGAAATTCCTCTGTGTTAAAATTTACTTCAGATTTCGGAATAGCAATTTTATTTATGCACGGACGAACTCCCCCGTGGGATAAGATCAGCTTGCATTGCTGAAATACTCTCTCTCAGTTTAGCTAAAACTCGAATTAGGTGTTAGGAAAGCGAAATTTTAACTCCGCTTCTAGGGAAAACTACGAGGTCATTTTTCTGTTATCCTCTCATCCCGGGAAATTCCCAGGAGTCCCAGAAGGTCTATAAATAGACGGGTTCATTCACACAGAATCTAAAAATAACTCCGGTGAGTGTCAGACGACCTTTACCCCCCGCCCCCTGCCCACGTGTGTACCCTCTTTTTCATTCATTCCAGAGTAGTTTGTTGTTTTAGAACTGTCCCTACTCGAGCCACTCTCAGCAATTTTTTTTTTTTGGGGGGGGCGTGTTTATCCCATTAGTAATTTCTAAGTCCTAAGGGACAAATCGTATTTTCAAGTCTTACGAAACTAACCCAATTTCTCAGTCCTAAGGGACGGATCCCAATTCAAGTCTTAAGAGACTCCACTAAAAACTCTACGTCGCATGAGGCGAGAATTTCCAAGTCCTACGGGCAAACCAAATTCCAAGTCTTACGAGACTCCACTAAATTCTACATCACACAAGGCGAGAATTTCCAACTCCTAAGGGCAAACCAAATTCCAAGTCTTACAAGACTCCACTAAATTCTACGTCGCACGAGGCGAGAATATCTAATTCCTACGGGAAAACCAAAATAAAGTCCTTTTGAGACCTTATATTAGTGTATTTCACACACATCTAAGCCCTTATGGGACTGATCATTCCAGTTCATTAGAACGCCTTAATTTCACGCTACAGCCGGCCAAGTCCGAGCATGACATAAAATCCAGTTACGTCTCCTGAGACGCATATTAAAATTCGTTCGCCATGAACAACCACGTCTTACTCAGACATATTAAATTTTAACAAAGTCTCCTCAGACTTACTGATCAATTGTCTTATTGAGACAGATCCATTCTCCTTCAGTCTGAACAATTGAGTGTTTCAGATTCCTGCAACTGAGTCTTTTCAGACAACCTGAGTCTTCTCAGACATATTTGATTCGCTAGAGGGTCCAGTCCATATAATCATTATTTCAAGATGGGTACTGCCAGAGCCCAACAAAATGAGGACTTCAAATTCTACATGTCCGCTGGAAAGGACATGGGACTATCAGGGCAAGCTCTGAGAGACTGGGTTCAAGAGAGAGTGGACGATACCAAGGCGGAAAGAGAGCTAGAATGACAAGAGAGAGAGAAAGAAAGAATCGCCCAAGAGAAAAGAAAGGAGAAAGAATGGGAAGAGAGAGAAAGAAAGAATCGCCCAGGAGAAAGAGAGAATCGCCCAAGAGAAATGAGAGGAGAAAGAAAGGGAAGAGAGGAAGAAAGAGAATTGCCCAAGAGAAAAGAGAGGAGAGAGAAAGGGAAGAGAGGGAGAAAGAGAGAATCACCCAAGAGAAAAGAGAGGAGAAAGAACGGCAAGAGAGAAAGAAAGAGAGGATCGCCCAGGAGAAGAGAGAAGAGAAAGAGAGGGAGGAGTGAGAGCGGCAGCGCACCCATGACCTTCAGACGTTAGAACGACAGAACGCCACCCTGCCTCCTGCGGCAGGAATGAGTGCCCTCTGCCAAGCTCACTCTTTCATGCCAAAATGGACAGAGGTCGAATGTGAAGTATGGATTGAGAGGGCCGAAAGACTCCTGGAGTGCTGCACCCTCTCCCCTGCGGAACTCTCCCTTGTTCCCACTAAATTCCTGGGAGGGAAGGCACTCGTTGCCTACCACGCCTTTTTGGCAGAGGATAGGGGAAACTGGGAAGCCGTACGCCAAGCAGTTACCAAGGCATACAAGATTACCCCCGAGCGGTGGAGGAGACGTTGGAGAGAGCAGCCAAGAGAAGCAGGCCAGACTTGGTCCGATTGGGCGTACCATTCTGAGCAGGCATTAACAAAATGGCTTGAGTCCGAAGGAGCCACTAGCGCCGCTGAGGTACTTGAGAAATTTAAATTTGAGCATTTCCTGCGCTATGGTCCCTCGTGCCCTACGCCCCTCCTGCCCTCGCCACTCATGTAGTAGAAAAAGCCCCAGCAACACTCACTGAGTGTTGCTGGATAGCAGACATGTAGGAGACTCACCACCTTCAGGAAGGATCCATGGGGCAGAAGATAAATCCCCCGTCCCTCCTCGGAGGATCAAGTCCCACTAAGAATGGAAACTCGGGCAAGCCCCTAACTTGCTATTATTGCAATGAACGAGGCAGTCCTCTGATCAGTGCCGGAACAAGCAAACAGTGCCTCTTTCTCCCGGAAAACCACCCAAAAACTTGCCTGCTCCCCCCACAGGGGCAGCGCGGAAAGATTTTAGCCAAACCTTTTGCATGACATGCAAAGTTTATGGCCACTCTCCCTCATGGGTGAAATGCCCTAACAATAATAAATCAAATACTCCCACCGTCGCCTTGCCCGTCATGATTCCAAGTCCTTGGGCCCTCCCGCCGAAGATCCCATATATGTGGCCCCTCCCCGAGGCAGCTACCCCGCGTGCCGAGTCAGGGCATTCGATGACTGGCGCGCAAATCTCCCTCATACTAAGGGACAGAGTTCCCTATGGAGCTATCGTCAAAAGACAAAAACTCGTCATGATCAAGTGAGTAAATCAATTTAAAATGATACTCCCTACAGTCCAACTGAGAGTCACAAGACCTCATCAATCAAAAATTTGTAATCTTGCAGTAGCATGCCATCTTCCCGGAGGCTATGACGTCATCCTGGGACAGGACTTTCAGTCCCCACAGAAATCACGACAATCCAGGGATCCACATTCCCCAACTCATTCCACAAGTGAGAGTAATCCTCCCCCGCTTCTTCCCCAGTCAAGACTGGCGCCTCCCGGGTACCAGAAGGACATGAAGTCCCTACCAGTGCCACCCGAGTACGATGTACAGTGGCCCCCCCTCAATCGGTTCCCGATCCAATTCCAGTGCCCGGCCCTGCCTCAGTGCCAGTGCCAGGGCCCCAATCAGATCTCTCTCCAGGAGATGCCAAATCTCTGCCAGTGCCACTTGCATGCACCGAGCAGTGCCAACCTCCGTCCATCCTGACCGATGAGCACAAGAAACCTCTGATAGTGCCTGACCCTGCCTTAGTGCCAGCACCAGAGCACAACCCCGATCTCCATTCAATGGATCCAAATCAGGACCCCCTCTCTTTTCCCAGCCTGGCACCACTACCAGCGTCAGTAAGAGAGATGGTTCCTCTCAACCACAGCGGAAGTTCACCTAAAGGTGCAGCCTCGCAACCTGTGCCTGAGCTGGTCTCCACTGCTTACGAGTCATCCACACCCCCGCCGACTGTCACCACTCACTCGCCGCCCACGGCAGATACCCTCGCGAGTCAGGATTCCGCCATATCTCACTTGGCCGATGAACTGCAAGAGCTGCGATGGATCATGGTAGAACTAGCAAAGAAGATCTCTGTGTCAACTGTCGCAGCAGCCAACACAGGTGGCACGCCATGCCGCCCTCCGGTCTCGGGCCCCGATTCCCTGGCCGAGGACGACTGTCCAAGGAGGAGAGGTTTGCAGCGGAAGTACCACAGGTGTGGGAATTTCCAGGTGGTCTTCAAAGAGCTCTAGAGCTCTCCTGGCACCTGTGCCACCATTTTATCTTTCGAAGGTCTTGGTACCTCTAATCCAGAAGAGGATGTCAAGGCCCTCCACTATCTTCTTCCATTCCTCAGGAACTTCTATCCCTTATCATTTCTCTATTAATCTTTTCTTAAATTATCACCACAAAAGGCAATTAAATACGGGATACCATTCCCCTCAAAATGCATAAATCATTGAGAATAACAGAGTGGGAAGTGGCATGCCCTTGCGCCCATACCTTGGCACAGGGCATGCGTGTTAGCTCTTCCTGAAGGAGGCGCGCCCTTCGGGTTCCCTTTTCCAGCCCTGGGCTGAGGGATAGTCCGGGCTGTAATTTATAGGCGAAGGATGATAAATTCCCACATAACACTATAAATACCTCACTCTATTACCCTTGGCTCTTCTGCCAACATCATTTACTCTTTTATTTATTTATTTATTTTTCTGTTTTTAATGAATCGCAAGTCATAAACTCCTGCCCTTGTGATTTTTAATGCTACCTTCGTAAAATCCGAGAGACATGTCCCACCTTTTAGTACGCGGTCATGCCCCTCTCTTGTATCATCCTGTTCATTTTTTCTTTTGTTAATTTTTTTCTTCTAAGAACTCTATTTTGTCCCAGACCTCGTCTTTTGTCTGCTTCTCCCGTCATAACATTGAGCGAGTATCTATTTATAGCTGTGCCCGAGTTATGGGCAGTGGATGCATAAAATTAGCGTGGTTTAAAGTTAACGAATTTAAACTCGCGAATACTCTCGCTCGCCCACAGCTGTCAGAATCCCCAGTGTAAATTGTCGAATGTCCACTGTTGAGTTGGCGATCCTTTGAGCTGTTAGCTAAGCATTAAGCAATGCAAATTGTGTATTATCATTACAATATCTCGTAAAGGGGATGTCATTTACAAAATAAATACTGTGTTATCATTTGCACCGCCTCTTCAAGGCATACTAACCGCATGCCTTGTTTATTTAGAATTAAGGAACTTATATGTAAATTAATTCTTAAATTTTGTCATCTGCCTCAAATTACCTTGTCCTCGTAATCTTAAAGTAACGTATACCGTAAATTTGAAGGCAATTAATGTGCCATGTTAAAGTAGTTTAATATTAATGTGTTGGAAATAAAGTAAAGTAAAACTTCTTTCCATTTTGTGTTGGGAAATAAAGTAAAGTAAAACTTCTTTCCATTGTGTGTTGGGAATAAAGTAAAGTAAAGCATCTGTGCTGACTTCTTGAATATCAACATGCACACCCAAAAGAAGTGCGTATGTTTTCTTCAGTGGGGAGCTATTATAATATAAGAAGTCTTGGAAAGACAACCCTTAATTTGCCCTTAGTTATTGAGAGTAGAATCATCGCTGCATGGCTGGTCCTAGTGGACCTAGATATCAAAATAATTGAAGTTATCAACATTTTGATCTGTCCCTCTCTTCACCTGAAACAGATATTGAGATGGCACGGTTAAAAAGGCAAAGATACAAGGCTGGGTGCCACTCCCTTAAGCAGCTTAGCCCAACTAAGCTGCTTAAAACAACCCTCTAAAGGCAGATTAAGCTGCTGAATTGTCTTTCCTTTCGCAGGATACCTGGGAAGAGGCAACCCGATGGCGGAACACCTGGCAAATGACACATCATTTGCACACGGCCCCAGTTGTCAGCAGAAGTTTACCACGCAGCCACGACACACGGCCGAAGCCTTAAAGGGAAGGACAGGAGATCTAAAAGGCAGTAGAAGTACGGTAGCAGTTGTAGTCATAGGGGAATTAGTTGGGCCGTTAGCCATACACGAGGGTAAGTGATACATTTGCTGAGAGACCTTCATTTCCCCTTGTCCAACTCCAGACCACAGTCATCCTCGAGTGACAGTGTGCATCGCCATACGTGTGATCGTCCTTCGTCATCCTTTGCCAGAGACCCGCTTCCCCTAAGGTAAAGTGCGAGTAAAGACTTTTCAGTCATGACTGTTTGCCCTTTAGAAAGTTATTGGGGTGCCAGTATTTCACCTCTGTCCTTGTGCCAGTTTATCCAGTGCCATTTCCAATGTCCTGTGTTCAAGTGTAAAGTGGTCATTCATTCCTCGAGTCCTTGGCACCCTCAGTGCAGACTCGAGTCATATTCTGTGTTATATTGTTCCTTTACTGGTGTGTAATGCGTAAATCTCTCTTGCAGAGGGACCTATTCACAGTGGACTCATCTTGGACTGTGCCTTGCCCTTAGTCAAGACTCCAGTAGAAGGATCTTCAGGCGTTGCAAGCCCTTTAACAATTACTTACCCATTTTCCCTTCTAATGCTTTCATTTGTATATATAATTCCTTAATTTATCTCAAGTGTTTACGTAACATTTCCTTATGAAGTAGAGCCTTCAGGTCCTAAAATCATCCCTTGTGCTTTGTTTTTTATGATTTCCCTTTATACAAGTCAGAACTCCAAGGCCAATTAAATAAAGCTTCCGTTGCCGGCCTGTAAAAATACCATAAACCCAGGGAAATTCGTAAAAAAAAAATATATATATAATATATATATTTATATATATATATATATATATATATATATATATATATATATATATATATATATATATATATGTGTGTGTGTGTGTGTGTGTGTGTGTGTGTGTGTGTGTGCATGTATGTGTGTATAAATATGTACATATGTAGACATATACACACACAGACATATATATATATATATATATATATATATATATATATATATATATATATATATATATATATATATATGTGTGTGTGTGTGTGTGTGTGTGTGTGTGTGTGTGTATGTATATATGCGTGTGTGTGCCCGTATGTATGTGTGTATGTATGCATATGTCTGTGTTTGTATGATGAAAAGTGGAAGAGTAAGTTTAAGACTCAATGTATGAATGGTAATTAAGAGGTTAAGAAATAGAAATAGGGTTGGGGTTTTATAAACAGAATGGTTCATTACGATGGTAATTGTTTCACTTAGTGTCTCACCACGGTCGACTCCAAAGTATGTCTGGAAGAGAAAGGATCGAAAGAATGATTAACCTTGAATAAGAATTGTTCTGTTGTATAGTAAAAGCAATGCAGAACAGAAAACAGAATGATTATTGGGCATGAACACCGTGGTCTTGCACAAGGAAAAAGTGCGGAGCATGTGTTTTTATTATAAAATACGAGTGTGGAGAATTTGTATATAAAGGGAAACAGTTAACTGAAATGTTATGAAGGATTTTGGTGATGAAATATGTAGATGGTATTTCGTAAAAAAAAAAAAAAAAAAAAAAAACAGCATCTTTTTTCTTTTACGCAGAGTCAACCTCTTACTTTTGAATGTTTTAAGTATGAAATACCATTAAAAACTGAAGAAAGTTCAGGAAATACTTTTGAAAACTTTGCTGGAAAATAAATACGATTTGTGAATGTGATACTTGCTGTTAATGTTCTGCGAATTTTTGGTAGTGAAGAGAGGCGACAGTATTGGTGAAGGCGTTCGAAAGTTTTTGTAAGTGCAAGCCAGAGAAAGGTCAAGAGCGTCACTAGAAGCCGGGAAAACAGAGGAATGGATGGATATGGATGGAGGAAGCAAGAATGACGGTGATTAGTTTTGGCATCTGTGAATATATTTAATAGATGATGACAGCAAGAACTAAGAGATGAATCACAGATATGATGAGGCAAGGAATATTTGGAAGGGAGGACGAGTGACCATGGAAGAAACATTTGAAATGTTTGAAATGGATGGTTAATTTCAAAGAGAATACAATGTTAAAAGAAGTGAAGATGAACTTCTCACTGTAACAGACATGGCTCCGAGTGATTTAGGTAATTGTTCTCATTTATGCACACACAACAAAGAAACTGCACGCATTTCGGTTTCTCACAAACACAGAGAAAGATGTAAACAATTGAATAAACAAACTCACACAAACATATATGCACACACACACACACACACACACACACACACACACACACACACACACACACATATATATATATATATATATATATATATATATATATATATATATATATATATATATATATATATATATATATATATATATATATATATATATATATTAGCAATATCAACACACAATTACGTGTGGAACAAAAATAAGTTTCTGACTCACATCAGGATCGAACCCAGGTCTTTCAAATGAAAGACCAGAGCGCTGCCAACCAGGCTACATAAGTCATAAAAGAAGTTGGAACCTGAGTACAACTGTACCCAAGGAATTACCTGGGCAAGCTAAATGCTTGCATACCAGATTGTTTTCCCCAACTTCCCAACTCAGCAGTGACCCAATTGTTATCCCGCCCAGGTAATTCGTTGGGTACAGTTGTACTCAGGTTCCAATTTCTTTTATGACTTCTGTGGCCTGGTTGGCAGCACTCTGGTCTTTCATTTCAAAGCCCTGGGTTCGATCCTGATGTGAGTCAGAAATTTATTTCTGTTCTACAAGTAATTGTGTGCTGATATTTCTATCATATTCACTCAGAAAGGATAATTCGAATGAAATGCTGTGAATTTGGTCACTGCTGAGAGGGGAAGTTGGGGAAAACACGCTGGTATGCAAGCAGTTAGCCTGCCCAGGTAATTCCTTGGGTACAGTTGCACTCAGGTTCCAGCTTCTTTTATGACTTTTGTGGCCTGGTTGGCAGCACTCTGGTCTTTCATTTGAAAGACCTGGGTTTGATTCTGATGTGAGTCAGAAATTTATATATATATATATATATATATATATATATATATATATATATATATATATATATATATATATATATATATATATATATATATATATATATATATATATCTTCTTCTTCGTTTTAACGTGCTTTTTTCCCATTTTCTATATGGGGTAAGCACGATGCCTTCTTTACGAAGGACTTTGATTTGGCGTTGGGGTAGGCCGTAGCCTCGATCAGCTGCCCTGCCTGACATCGCTTAGACCCCGGTAACGATGTGTACGTGTATCGTGCCAATCCCCAGCTCCCTTTCTCCTAAGCAGCGAGGAGAACTGGGTGGGTAGGTCGACAGTTCGAGACGTGTGAGGTGTCTGTTATGTTTTTAGAAGATGTTGGAGTGGCTTTGTTTATGTGTGTATTAGTCTGTAACACCCATTTGCTTTTCAGCAAACCTATCCGTTGATTACATACGTAATCCCGGGGTGTCTACACGGATAGCAAAGTGTTCGCCTTCACTGACCAGTCGGCTGCAGATTTGAACCCGCGCCACAGACCTCTACAAAGTCCTAGGCCGCTGCTCTACCGACTAAGCCACCGAGGCTCTTATATATATATATATATATATATATATATATATATATATATA